>JYFJ02005629.1:0-23791 GCA_000934665.2 Catajapyx aquilonaris
GACGTTGAACTTGGCCGTATTTCAGATCTCACCACTTTTGACGGCCAAGCAGTCAGGAGAACTTGGCCTTTTTTTACAGAAAGGTTTTTGGTAGGATACACTATACCGGACAAAATATTGCATTCCCTAAATGTTTATTTTTCGACGTTGCCGGTGTTGGTGTTACCTGGCAACCATTAACATTTAGGGAATGCAATTATGTCCAGTAGTGTACTCTAACATCCAAATACAAACTACACCTAGCTACACCGGTCCTTCCAATGTTCAGTACAAAACCTGAAAATGTAAAACAATGGGGAAAATCCAAACGTGGGGTATACCTGAAGACCAAACACAGAACAGACAGCGAACACAGATACGTGTGGGATAGAGCCATAAAATAAACCAACGCTCGAACCAAAGAGGCTGAAAAGGAGGTCAAAGCATCCCAAGCCAGGGATTAGCATGAAAATGGTGACAAAAAATACGCGTGTCATACACGTGCACAAAATTCGAGCATTCAACTCTTCCTTATCAGAAATCCGATCTACTGACTTCTAGACAAAAATAGACCAGAAATAGAGCCAGTGACGACCACCTTCCCCTGAGGCTTCGTCTGACCTCAGATGACCTGGAACCTTTTCAGCACGTGGGTATTTAAAAAACACATGCTCTATTAGCTTTGGAATGGCTACTTGTACATGTACTGTACACTGTACGGAAATTAATGGAGAAGCACAAGTATCGTTATACTTCTCACAACCAAACTACCACAACTTACACCCCTGAATTTTGAAATTTTTTGACTGTTCTAATTTTGCTTGGCCTATAGTGTTGTGCAAACATCACCGCTGCTGCTAATTTTCACGTTTGCAGGGTCAAATTCTTAGGGGCGCAAAATTTCGTATTGAAAATGAAACAGTAATCCTAGATAAATGATATATATATATATATATATATATATATATATATATATATATATATATATATATATAAGTATAAAAAACAGAGCGCCCTACTTGGATTGCACTCTACTAACTTGTACTATCGGGTTCAAATATTTTTGGCCACTTTATCCTGGTCTTGAAGCAACCCTTCACACACACACACACCTCCTTAACGTGGGGTCTGTGCGAAGGGTTGCTTCAAGACCAGGATAAAGTGGCCAAAAGTATTTGAACCCGATAGTATAGTACGTACTGTACTTTATGCACTCTGATTTACATTCTGCAAAACCCTTATGTCCATAGGCCATTTGATCTAGCAACTCTGACCGCAGCCAAGTTAATCAGGAACCAAAAGGCAGCAGCGAATTGTCCGGCAGGGAGTTGCGCAGCAGCGAAATGTCGTAGTTTCGCAAAAATGAGAATATAATTATAGGCCTACAACTGTTAACTATGGAGTCAGAGGCTCAAAAAGTGAATCATTATTTTGTGATTTTCCATGAGATTGTGCTGTTAGCTTCCTCTTGGGGTCTCATGAGTAACAGGTTGTAAAAAAAGTAGATGTCCTCTTCTTGGAAGATGGGACAATTCTGAAGGATCTCGTCCAAGTATCAATTTGATTTTGAGAAAGTGTTCCTTTTTCTTTATACTACTCGAAAAGTACGACGATTTCAGCAAATTCGCCTGGCACGGTTCTCAAAGTTGATATTCCGTATATTACAACGTATTTCAAAATTAAATCAGCTTAACAGTTAGCCGGTAGTACTTTTTGGAAATTAATTTAGGGACTTTCAGACGAGTAAAATTGTCTTCAATACATACGTGTAATTGTGTCATATTGACGCTTATACGAGTAGTTGTATTGGGTTGAATAGTCTAGTGAGTACCTAGGTATGTGGTACGAACCGTAGTGATCTGGAAAATTTGGATAGCTGCTATTGACAGCAGAATATTGATAGGACCAGTTTATTACTTATAGTTGCACATTGGCTGGAGCCTGTAAGCTGTAACAGTAATGCAGATATACTATTAGAAGACATTGAGATATAAAGGTAAATAAAAAGGGTGGAAGTGCTCAAAAAGGGGTCGCATTGTCTTCTCTTGAATGACTGTTGTATATTCTAGCCTTTATTAATAAGGCGGATATCCCACAGAGGGAAATGAGGCAAAGGCTTAGAAAACAACTCTATATACGAGGACGTACAGTATATTTTGACCTCCATCTGCCATTTTGGCACAATGATACTGATTTATGAAGTGTTACCATAATGCCGTTATGGGAAATGTATGCCTTTTAAAGCATTAACTAAAAATAGTCAAGGGCTACAGATTGTATAAAATCAAGAGAGGATGAGTCACATTTGGCATAGCTGCCACCATGAAGTATGTACAGTTATTATTTGTTCTCTGCGTAGAAATTTTGCTGCACAACTGCCTAGCACAGGTAAAAAGTGACATATTCTTAAGTATTATGTGTCTTAATCTTATTATTCATTTAATTTATTCATTGAAAACCTCGTTTTTAACATTAGCCTGATGAAAAGTAGGCCTACATGTTGATAATACACGATAAAGAATGTTTCTTTAGTGTCTGCAGTATTTTTACTTTTTTCAATTGAACTTAGCCCTCTTGTGTATGTGTGGACTAGAGGCACATTATCCTAATTAAAATTTTAATTAAAATTTGCATATTTATTTATTAACGTTGGGAAATTTGTCTCTGAAATGAGGAAGGGGACGATGGCTTTCAATCATTTCCTCAGGGTCGTAGATATTAGCTTTAATATCTATGCTGAGGGTGGTACAGGAGTGATATGGGGAAATGGACCTTGTGATAACGAAGTCATTTATGACATCTCGAGTGATTGTTTACTCGATATACGCCGGAACAGATGTTTCGTCGTCACGCTCTGTATAATATTGACGTCAGTGTTGGGTTGAACCCTGTAGAAGTCTAAGTGATTTGATTGTGGGTACAGTATTCATTTTTGAACATTTGTCTCCGCAGTATCATTACTGAAATAATGAGCATTAATCAAATAATGCCTAGTACCACCCCTTATGTCATGGATACAGTGTAATACAAATTAAACGTTGCTTACTAGATCTGCTCTCGTTATCCAAGGCGCCTGATACTGTTACTCTTCGGTCACAACTTGCTTCTGTGAAATCTGAACAGAATCCTTTAAAACATGGTTTCTCCGTTCTTCAGTGCCAATTTCGTTATGAGCTAGAAGAACGATGGCAATTTTGTGAAGATGCATTTCGAGACAGACCGCCGGTACGTATATGAATATGAATAGCCATGTTATTTGACGGTCATAAGGACTAATTAGTTTGTGATATGACATTTCATACTGATGTCTTATCTTTGTGACAGTGCCGTATGAAATGCCTAGCAGCTCAACTTAATGTGGTGGGTACATTACTTGTTATGCAGTGCTCTATTAGAACACATTTTAAATGAGATTTTCCCACGTCTCTTGCCAACAGTGGAATACTGCATTACGCACAGTAAATGTAAGCGAATTTCAGAAGAAAATTGAAGAATGCAGGAGAACTAATATATTTGGGCACTTGCAAAGACTAGTGGATTGTGTTAGCAGCAACAGTAAGCATTATTACTTATTTTTTTCATTGCTATTCCAACTCTAACAGACTTAATTTTGCTCACAGATGGCCGCAACGGAAATGATGGATGCACCCAATACAGGACCACATTAGCAAGATGCACATCTAGAGTACGCGAAATATTGCAAGCACCGAAATAACCTGAATAGGTTAATTATTCACACCTGCTTTGCATTACTGCATAAGTAATATTGCCAATAGTGGAATATCTGGAACATTGCAGTTGTTCAGCAGCATGTAAAAATGTAAATGTGATTCTGCACACTTATGCGCACAAGGTTTTTTTTTCTATTCTTTTTTGTACAACTATGAATAAAACGGATATTAGTCTCGCGTGCATCACGCCAGAATGATTCACTTGTACATCCTGAACCTACAACAAGCGAGAAATTGTTACATAAGAATCGCGACTGCGGTATCAGGTCAGCACGGCCACCTCGAATACGTCCTTGGCAGACAGGAAGGATGAGATAAAATGCTTGGAAGCATCAAGAAAATTTAATAAAAACTATGGCTAATTACATAGATTAATCAGTGACTCAAAATTTAACTTCACTGTAATTTTCTGTGAATTGCCCACACGAATAATGATCAATGCGCAGAATATGCTGTACCACATAAACATTTTCTTTCAACAAAAGCCTCGCTGACTGTAATGCACACATTGATAACAATGTAGGCAGGGGGAAAAAAAACAATTTCCATAAAATAGTACGAGGGCGTCGACCATCATGTCACGATCTTGTGGCAGTCCATTAGACAAAATATTCTGAAGTTTGATTTATGATGCATAATTGCGAGACCCGAAGAACAGATGATTACTTTACTACGTCTAACTGAATTTATATCTAATGGTAGTACCAAGGGCAACGGAAACTATGTGAAATTTATATATAGTCTATATATAAGTCGAAATAATTCCAAATTCACATATTTCGACTGTTTAGCCACCAGAAGCATATCAAAATGGGACTCTATGGATTGATATTTTTGCTTTTCGCAACAGTGTTAATTCCGCAGGAGATCTTCTCGGAGGTAAATTCTGAAGCGAATGGCTATAAGCAATAGAGAATGTTTATATTCGTACTCACCTTTCAAGTGTCCAGTGGTAGAGGATATTAGAAGATATTGGTCTTCCTGCTCCCAAAGATTTCGAGGTCAAAACAACGCTCCTGTAAGTAAGACACATTTTAATTCATTTGGCATCAAGTGCATTAGAGAGTTGAAATAACATGATTTTATTATATTTCATGATAGTGTCGTATGAGATGTTTGCTGCAGAGAATGACAGTAGTACGTACAGTATATTGTAGTATGAAATAATAGAACGTCAGTTATACTCTAGGCCTATAATCAGTAATGCATTTTTCTTTTAGTTGGAAAACAATGGGAGGATTATTGACGTACAAAAACTGACCGACATGAGTAACGAGTGTGAATATTACGCTTCTTACGATAATTTACAATCATTGGTCCACTGCATCAATGATCACGGTGAGAATTTTTACCGATCAATTTTTAACTCAAAAATTAATACTCATAATGCTCATACAGCTAGCCCTCCACGAAACAACAACCGTCGAAGGTGTGCTAGATTTCGTCCATTGAACCAATGCATCAGAATGGTGAGAACAACTCTGAATGGACCACAGTAGTTCAGCACACGTCTCCTCAATCACTGAAATGGAGCAACTGGTATTGCACTCAACGTTTCGCCCATACATAAGTTATGCACTTCCTACCTTTTTAAAAAGAATTTCAGAAAAGTATCACGATCAACAGAATAATATGCCTTTTCACCACACGAATAATAAAGTGCAAATTAAAGATGCGCCATTATTATTTTGATACACCTTTGAACATTCCATCCTGACGTTTCCCTTCGTAAACATGTCTCAGAATGATTGCTTCACTATAGTCATACCAATATACAATACCTTGAATGTTTTGATGTGCAGTTTTTTACGCAATATACAAAACAAAGAGAAATATCACGTTGCATGTTATTACAAGCCCTCCGTGAATGTGATTGCATTGTTGTACACAATAAGGACAATGATAATAATATACAAGTACGACAAGATCGGTCATCATAATTATTGGCCCTGTCATATTAATTGCTCCCCGCCTCTATCACCGATTGACGTCATTACGTCCTTGTTGCTGCATAAATACCACTTGCATTTTGGTACAAAAGAATAGCGATGTGTGAATAAGTACTATCAGTGTCGCAGCTTCATCCCATTCAGGACATTCAGGACCAGGACCATGAAGTTTCTGCAGGCCTACTTTGGAGCAATTATTATTAGTTTTGTCGTCCTGTCTTTTGCCTTCGGCCAAAAGGTACCGTATAGTACGTTCAGTACTTCAGTTATTAGTCAGAGTTAGCCTACAGTATAAGAAAAGTGGTGTTACAAAATTGAGCAAAGGTTATCTGATAGAGGAAACATTAACTTGTGAAATGTGTTTGTTGTAATACAGTAATTCAATAATAATAGTTATATCTCTTCTATATTGGTTTGAGTGTGAAATATTCCGGAAAAACACAGCAGTTGATTGAATATATAAAGGTAAAATTAGCTATTTAATACTGCAACCTTCTCCATCGATATGGCGCATAGTCTGATCATATGAAAATATTATTATTAATTATATACAGTAACTTAAATTAATATGTCAATCATTCATTTTCCTGAGAAGTGTCCTTCTGATGAAGATGCAGTGTCGATGTGGAATCAGTGTCAGTCTGAGATACCTGGAACAGAAGACGACGACTTGAGGGTAATGCTCCTACTCTATTACATAAAATAGGAAACAGGGTTTTTGATGGGTTATGGTAGTTATGCCACCTCTCAGATACGGGTACCTCGTTCGATCCCCGGATCGGACACAGAGAAATTTCTCCTGTAGAAAAACTTTATACTGTTAATAACTGGGTAATACCCTGTATACTATGGCATATGCAGTAAGTATATTCATGATCGAAAATGTAGTGTATTCTGAACAAGGCAAAGAAAACACTAATCGATTAATTAAAATGGAAGTAATACAATTATTGATTACTTGTCTTACAGTGCCAACTCCAATGTCTGTTTGAAAAAGCAGGACTGGTGAGTGAAAGCATATTTTGTAACTTTCAAATATGACAATATTTCTTCACATACTGTATAATACAATATACAATAGTACAGTTGTTGACTCCGGATATAACAGACTTCAAGGGACCGCGAACAAAGTCTGTTATAACCGAGGTCTGTTATAGCCAAATCGCCTCTTTTTTGCAACAAATACACAAGTTTTCTGCTTATAGTGCATACTACTACATTTATTAATAAAAATACCCACAAAAATGCAAATTAGCTCACACGTAAATTAGGCGGGACCAAGAAAACGTCCGTAATTTTCTTCTGCCGCCTCCTTGTTGCCAAATTTACAAGAAAATGTATGATTTTTGAGTAGCTTAGATCAGTGACAGATGCGCAAATCACCCCCCTCCAGTATTCTCTACCTTCCTGCGCTTGGGAAAGGAATTTTAATATCAAAAACAGCATATATTTTTTTACACCAATGCAATGGGGCCAAAAATATTGTCTGTTATAGGCTAGGTGGGGTGAAAATGAGTCTGTTGTACAGTACCAGGAGTAAAAATACACAGGGCCTATATGGAAGTTTGCCGGGACCAGCCATTCGAGTCTGTTATAACCGAAAGCCCGTTATATCCGATGCTGTTATATCCGGAGTCAACTGTACTAATATTGTTTCTTTACTACAATATTCGACTAAATTATAGGAATGGACTTACAGACTTCTGTAAATACTCGTATTTAAAAAGAAACTAAGGCCTATTCAGATATGATTTTGGAAATTATTTTATTGCAAAAAAATAATTTGGTCTTTAAGAAGTGGCATGAATGTTTGTATTTTTGCATCCCTCCTCCCTTCGGTGATCAATATTTTCTACAAGTCAGCTTATGACTGTGTTGTTGATTTGTGGATAGCTGCTCTTCCTGAACTTGGCTCATGTGATGATCAATTGCTGCTTTTTTGACATTTTTTTTGTCGCGGAACCGTTTCTTCTGCTGGAACCTTATACAATATGACTCGTTGCAAGCAGGAAGGTGGAGTTAGGAGTCTTGTCCCAGTGTGAACCTCGGACCCCCCACTTGGCTGGCCAGTAGCATGCTCCCCCTCCGGTTATAAGCATATCATAATGGTGTCAGTGACACATACAACATTCATTTGAATAATGTATGTATGGAGCATATTTTACAAGCCATCTGCATAAACATGTGCATAGTCTGCTATATCATCTATAGGTACCTACATTGCACCAAATTGTGTTCAGACAATATGGCGTCTATGTACTCATATTTAATCTTAAAATAATATCTGACTCACATTTCATACATTTACCCCAAACATAGGCAGTCGTCCAGGCCGTACTTGTGGAGATAAAAAATAAAGCAGGCCATTTAAAGGTCATCAGCTGAGCCTATAGGGAGAGTCCAGAGCCCATAGTTAATAACAAATCATTATATTCATAATTTATGAAAACTTTTCGACAACTGTATAGATTATGCCCATATCAGTCATAAAATATCTATTTTGTTACAGGTTGACAAAAACAACAATACGCTGAATATGGAAGCCTTCAACAGCATAGTAGATTGTGCTAATAACCAATATCAAGGAAGTGTGAAGGATCTAGTCTTGTGCTGGAATGACTACGGTACAGTATCATATTATTGCGGTAACATAGGAAAGGCAGGCTAAATAGGTTTTAAGTTCAGGGCAGAATTTTTATGCAAATTAATAAATTTTTATTAGTTAATTTATATGTAAATTATCCCAAATTATCTTTTAACTAGTAATTTTAAAAGAGAATATCACTCCCAACATACGTATCGGTGGGAATTTTGCGGACGTTTGCTCCTGTGACTCACTTTCAGGTATAATAGCCTGCATACTGCTGATGATGTTGTTTTGTTCTCTAAACACAGTTTATATTTGCAGAAATTGATTGATAGCACTCATTCATTTTTCGATTCCTTATGTCTGAAGGTTAACGTGTCCAAGACGAAAGTTATAGTTTTTAGAAAGGCGCGGGTAAGGTGCCCCGAGATGCTAGGTTTACGTTGGGTTCAGAAGTCATTGAAGTTGTAAATAAGTACAAGTATCTTGGGGTAACTTTCTCAAGTTCAGGGAAGTTTCATATCCAGACGGAATTAATTAAAGGCAAATCGATAGCAGCAATAAATTCTATGTGGCAAACTCTTCGGAACCTAAATTTGCGCGATCTCAGTATACGGCGATGAAACTTTTCAATGCTCAAATTGTACCGATAGTCCAATATGCAGCTCCAGTATGGGGACTGCGGTATTTCACAGAAATTGAAAGAGTTCAAAATTTTTTCGTTAAAAAGTACCTAGGTCTTCCCCAGTCAGCGGCGGGTTTTTTCATCCGTTCGGAAACTGGACTGGCTCCGCTCTTAGTTAAGATGGTGGTACAAACTTTCAAATTTGGGAGAAAATTAAAGAACAGGCCACAAGTAGTTTTATGCGCCCAGGCTTTAGATTATTTTGTGCAGGCACACGCCAGCAATAGATACCCGCAGTTAAACTGGTATTCCATGTTTCTTCAAAAAATTGCAATTTATGGGTTCACAACGGATGACTTGGATACGATCGACCTGGGTCGTGCTCAAGATCTTATGTCACTTTTTTATCACGACGATGATCAAGCGAGATTGCATGCTTCGTCAAGATATGGGTCAACTTGTAAGGATTTGCCAATGATGGAAAACTATTTTTTGTTCAATCTTCCCCTACCCCATTTAAGGCTATATGGCTCAACCTGAAAAACCATTCAAGGTCTGTTTATGTAGTAGGTCATAAAATTGCGTTTCCCCCTGAGCAGGTGTGTGATTGGTGCAATTTGGGTCTAGACTTTACCTACCATCATTTGTTGTTTGAATGCCCCATTTTTCACACCCCTCGTACGAACTATTTGGAAGATGTTACACGTTGCCCACCAAATCAGATGTAGTGTACTTGTTGTTTTCAGAACCAACTAAACAGTTTATTTTTGACATTCACAATTTTTTTTTGCCATGTAAGCAGATTTATGTCCTTGTGTAATGGCTAAGGTGTGTCCCCCTATAGGAGCTCTGCTCCAAAATGGGGTAGTATAAATAAATATATATATATATATAAATAATAGCCTGCATACGGTATCGTTGAAAAATACATTCCAGAGGCTTTCTATTGAGGTATGTATAACATATACTCACACAACGTCGACATGAGCGAGTGGAATGTCCGCCAGATTTTACCAGCACAGATTTGAGCTCAATTTTGCAACCACCTACCTATAGCCTACATAACAGTCATTCTATCATAACAAGTCCACTGTGAAGGCATCAAAAATTACGGTAAGAGGGTAATTAGGTGCTCATAGTTTTCTGCACTGGTAATTTGCTCAACTAAATTTATTATTATTTCTCACTGTCTAGTCATTGGCTTTTAGTGTGAAATTCAATGCAATATTCAGACATAGTCTAGGCTACTACCGACATTCCAGGGGTCATATGTATTCCTATTGACAAAATGTTTATTTGACTAGGATAATATATTCTATAGGCCAACGGTTCCAAACCTGGGGGTCGCGAAGCCTTTTCCGGGGGGTCGCGCGTGGCCGCGGTAATTTTTAGAAAAAAAAAAAAAAAAACATTTTTTTTCTGAATTTGAAATCAGAAAATCTTTATAGGCAATTTCATCGCGAAGGGCTTTTACAACACCTACTAACACTCGGGGAGGGGGAGGGGGGGCTCGTAGGTTACTTGACTATCATAAAAGGGGGTCGCGACCCGAAAAAGGTTGGGAACCACTGCTATAGGCTATTAATATTTATACATACAAGTGACATAAAGGTGATGACAAATGTAATATGAAAGTACGTACCGATATATCCGATGCTGCATAATTTTTATACAGTATCAGTAATTTAGAAAATAATAGTGTGAATCGGAAATTTTACGTAAATTGTATGGTAAACTTATTTAATATAGTTGCATGTGTGTACAATAATTATGAAGATGGTAATTTTATTACACGTTGTGAAGATGTGGGCAGTATTTTCCTAATAATGTTCCTAATAAAAAGTACAGTTTTAACATATTAGAAAAATTTAAATCGGTTGTTACGCTATTGAAGGAAAAAGTATTGGAAAGTTTCTGGTGAAATGCGATGACATTACGCAGTATTAAAACACATACTGTAGTCGCAGGATGCGCGAAATAAATTTTGGTTCGAAAATAGCAATTTAAGGTTAGCTTAGCCTCCTCAATTTGACCCTTTACCGAATGTTGACCCATATATTGATTACTTTTTTACTTTCAGTTAACGAGGTCAATCCAGGATCATGCGAAGGATTTTCTGCCTTGGTCGAGTGCAACGCAAATATGTAAAATAATAATTACGCACATTATTTCCAAGTCCAGAGAAAACTAGACATAAAGTTGTAGAAACATATTATCAATGATCTGTATTATTTCCTACCTTATTTCCTTGACATTCGTCTATTTCTTTGCGATAATATCATAATGGCCACTATGGAATCTAGTTTCGTGATCCAGGTTAGTAAGTCGAGCCATAATATTATTTCGTGAGTGACAAAATGCTTCCCTTCCAGCAACGTTCAGTATTGTACAAAGTGACAGATTAATCACTAGTAATCAACGTGCATCAATGACAGGTGCACACATGCAACTTTTTCTCTTACCGGATAATCGTGCAAGGAACATAATACTTTGGTAGTGACAGTACTGGTATAACTACAGTATAAATAAATAAACGTCGGTTTAAAAAAATATAGAATTGAGAAAAAAAGGTTTGACAGAAATATAAGAGGTCTGGAGCCTTGTTGAACAACAGGTGCAGAGAGAAAATGAGGTCTTTTCAGCTAGCAGCAGTAATAGGAATAGGTGTCCTGCTGTTGAGTCACCAGGCTTCGTCCAAGGTGAGATAATGAATACCGTACTCAAACTCTGTTCAGGTACCATATTCCCTTTGGAATATACCGTCAAGTACCGGTGGGAGGTAGGATAGTTCTTTGAACATTCCCTATTTTTGACAGTGTCCAGTGGAAAAAATTACGATGGCCTTACGAGGATGTGCTGAAGAAAAAATTGAAGGAGATCCCCTGCATGCTACATTGGTAAGAAATACATTCTGCCGTGTTATGTAGCCTACAGTACATGCTATACTCCGGGGGGGGGGGGGGNGGGGGTGCGAGGCCAAACTGGGTCAGCCCCCATGCCCATTAACAAAAATATTGACTGAGGGCCGGTTTCACCGAGCTCGGTATATGATAAAACCAATACATATTTGTATGGATTTTCCTAAAGAAACCTGGTTTTATCATATACAGAGCTCGGTGAAACCGGCCCTACGTATCACATCCCCACAACATAATGACTTAACACACTACCGTACACTTTTATATCACAATATCAAAAATATGTCAACATGGAATATGCTACGAGCGCCTAATATTTTGTTCTATGCATAGACACGATATAATAATAATAGCAAAAAATGTTTAATTTCTCTTATCATGTCCAATTCTCATAGAATGATACACGTTTTCCTTTCAGTGTCGACTTAAATGCTTACTAGAGGCAGCCCATATGGTGAGAATAATTATTTTCCTACTATTGTAACCTACTGTACTTTGTACTACAACGTATATACCGGTATCTATCTTTACTGCACAGAGTGCATTCCGATTGAAGTGGGTGTATGGTGGTTAGCAATATATTTTCTAACGTAGCCACTTGTTTTTAAGAACGCTTTGCTGTAGACATTTTGCTTTATGAATTACCAAAAATAACAGCTGCTAATATTATACAGGATGTCATTGAATCGACCAGTCAGACCTACTATACCTGTGGCTTAATTGTCACCAGAGGATCATATTATGTAGAGGAGTCATTATGTCTGGGCAGCCTCATTACTGAGATAATAATAATATTGATCATTTGCGCTGGGTCGGTAGGCATCACTTCAGCGACCCTGGGTCGGTCATCAGGGCACCCTTCGGCCCCTCGCTATTGCTGCGTGTCAGTGTGTGCCGTGCAACATGCTAGTAGCCAAATGGAAAAGCTGCTATTATTTGACCGGTGATGCGATTTCGGGGCTGAAGGTTTCTATACCTCCCAGGATACTTTGTACTTGTCGTTTGAAGGCAATTATCTTAGTAATGAGGCTGCCCAGACATAATGACTCCTCTACATAACATGATCCTCTGGTGACAATTAAGCCACGGGTACAGGTCTGACTGGTCGATTCAATGACACAGTGTATATTGAATGGGCACATACTTTTGTGTTGTAACCAGCACAGAATGGTATAGGTGAGGAAAAATTGGTTCGTCCTCAGACCACAGTAAGGTATTGAAATGTGACTGATTCATTTCCTTTGAAGGGGTACTTCCATTTCGCATAATATTTGCAGTTAATGTTGTCGATAGCCAATAAAATCAACTGCTTTACAATAGGCAAATTAGTCCCAAATGTTGTTAACTACTATGGACATTTCAACTGGAATTCTCAATACCATAACTTTCATGAGTAATAATTTGTGTTGCCCCTAACACTGAGATTGATGTTCACTGCAGGTCACACCTAATAACCATCCGGATTCGACAAAATTGAAACAACTGAGAGCCGAATGCAGTGAATTCGATTCGTCGGATGGCATCATGAAGATTATCCAATGTCTGGAAATGACAGGTCCTGTAGCTGATGCATACTTATAATACGTACACCTGAGCGAGATTATGGCTATTTCAAGTTCATTATGACACACTGTGCATAATATGCACGTGTAGCTTTACCATTATTATTATTACGATGTCAGGCTGACTTTTGATTATTACAGCTCAGCAGTGCAACACGACCACATGTGAGGGTCTAGCGCCACTACTTCCATGCTTAATGCGTTCTAATAATGGTTTGTAAATCCTCATTTTCGAAACATTGAAATATCAAATTTATTTGAGTCATATTTTCATTCCACAGAATCAGCTTCTCGTGTATACGACGCAAGAGATCATTAACCTGAATATCCAGCATAAGTACGCAGACCCATACTCTGGCAAATAAATCCCTCACGTTCGAAGAGGTGAATGTACGGCGGGGGAACATAATTCCGTAGCAAATTGTAATGCCAATAGTACGTTAGTCCATATTCTTAGCACAATGACAATAAATCCTATAATAACCAGCGCACTTTGTCAGAATGCATTTCACTCTCACGATGCATCTTTTATCTTCGCAATCCCAATACATAATGGTCCTAATGCATTCCAGTTCTCCACAAGAAAGCTGATTAGTCACGTTGATGTATTGCTTAACTGCCTATAACACGATCATCTTGTCATTATTTCCATGCATAGACGATAGCAATAAATGATCCTTTTCTGGTAGAAAACAATGATATCTCAAGACCGATACACTGACGTCTACTCCTTACATTTTATTGCTTTATTATTTTTACCTTTTCACAATTGCAAGTTGTGATTGCAAGTGTACGTCACAGAAACAAATGCCACGGCGTATGTGCGTAAGAAACCAGTGGCGAGCCCACATCAGAGGAATACCTGGTCTTATCGAGCCGACGTCCCGACGCTGACTTTGTGGGAGGTTGGGAGTCTGTATGTAGCGCCTACCATGCTGGCCACGAGTGTTTGTCATCTGATCCTCTGCGGGCTTTTAGCCTCGACTTCTGCTCATGAAGGAACAGGTATTTTTGTTGGCCTCATTCACTACTGATTCGTAAATGTCAGTCATATTGTACACTCTTAAATCAGTTTAGTTAAACATGCCACCCAAAAACTGAGTTCTGTGTTGAGTTTTGGGCTGTCGATGACCTCATTGAGTAAGTCAGTCTATATAACTTACTTGGGTTAAAATTACTGACATGAAAAGAGTGCCTTAATTCCAGTGTAATGGGCACATCATATTAATTACAATATCAATATGTTGTGTAGATTAAGGTCGATATGTTTCATAGAGATGAGAGTGAGCTACAGCAATGCGACTTATTTTCATTAAAGTAAACCGTTGTCTTGGATTGTTTTTGAGTTGAATCCCTTCAAGGGTCACGTGATGGAACTAGCTAGAATAATGGGCTTTGATAATTTTATCAAGGGAATTTGAGTATTTTAATGGAACTGGTTTATGAGAAAAGACACAGCTATCGTAATGTAGAACAATGTGATATTGTAATATAGAATAATTGTTAAGCTTTTAACGTATTGTATTATGGACATTTAGGGCGATAGATTTTTGTTGACACTATATTATCAGTAGTACCCTTTCGACGTTCGTTGCTTTCGTTTTAAATCTATGGTATAATTATATGCAAGTGCAAAAAAAAAGAAACGTCAAGTTATATCAGGAAAGAAAACAGGAAACGAATATTCTCCGTTTTAGTTTTAATCAAGCAATTAATTTAATCTTCTACCACATATAGTCGTTTTATTGCTCTAAGTCACCCTGCATTCCATGTTTTATTATACGGAATAAGGTAGGCCTACCAGTATCTCTAGACATATGGTTATGGTGTTGTGGAAAATTTCCCCGTAAATCTCTTCACTTTATCTCTTCCATGTTCGTCTCTCATTCTTTGACCTATATCCCTCACTATATCTGAACTAGCTAATACTCATGTTTTATGCTGTTAAGGTCATTTAAGGGGAATGTGACCAAAACATGGCCAAATCACAACCAATATTTCACATAATATCTCCTCTCGCAGAGTGCGTCCTGGACATGGATTATCAGATGCCCCGTAACATACCCATCCTTTTGGATGAAGAAGGCGACTTCCTGATGCCTGTCACACGTGGACAGTACAGGCAGATACGAATACATGAGGGCAGCACCATGACTCTTCTGTGCCCCGGCAATGACAACTACGTGGATGTAGGCGACAAGGATAGTCAGACAGTTAACGCCACATGTAGAAAGGAGACCGAATTCGAAGTGGATGATCAGACCATCAATTTTAACGCAATGTCGTGTCGGTTACCAGCTAAGGATCGTGCCATCAGGCTACCCGATCCGTGCGGAAACCCCAACTCAGACGACGAGTCCTACACTTACGGCATGATAGGTTGGAAGACTAAAGAAATGAAAATGAAACCCCTTATAGTCGTTTGCCACAACGAGAAGGAGGCAATGACTTTGTATTCTGCCCATCACGTGTTCGGATCATCTCTATCTGCCAAAGACATGAAGACCCACAAGAACGCTTTCAAAGAAGGGGGCTTCTACAACAGAATTCCAGTCACTACATCCTACCGCATGAACGCACAGAAGCAGACATTCTTGGATCTGGTCGGACCTGGATATTTTATCCCTTCACAGCTGTTATACCTTGTCAGAGGTAAGGGAGTATCTGGTTAATGACACATAATCAATTTATTTAAATCAAGCCATTTCTTCTAATTGGCAGTTACAGCACCTCAGATTTGGATAAGGTGAAGTGGGGTAAGTGCATACACGGGCCGCCATATTGGAATGAAAATGGCTGACGACACCAAAACGCGTCAGGCACTCTTTGTGTAGCTGCACATAACATCCCCGGACGCGTTTTGGTGTCGTCAGCCATTTTCATTCCAATATGGCTGCCCGTGTATGCACTTACCCCGTGTATGCACTTACCCCACTTCACCTTATTTGCAAAGTTCTTGTATAAATATTAGGCTTTGGCTCTAGTGAATGTGCTACCACCAAGCCGTGGTACTGGAGCCATGTCACACAGTTTCTAAGTGTCAGATGACACCACCTTTTGAGATTCAATGCCTTGATTTTGAATATGCCGCTATTGTTATAATGGGCCAAGTTGGTGTGTTACATATTTAGTAATGTTGCATTGTACTCTCTTTCTCCGTGGCAGCTCATCTGTCTCCTGTGCAAGACTTCATCCTGGAACAGTGGCAGGCAGCCTCTTACTACTACCTGAACACAGCCCCTCAATGGTTGAGCATCAACCAAGGCAACTGGAAGGTGCTGGAAACGGCCATCAGGCTCAAGGCAGAGAGGGAAAACACCACTTTGGATATCTACACAGGGACTTATGGGGTCATGACTCTAGAAGACAAGAACACCAAGGACCTGGTCAAAGTCTTCCTGAGTGAAGATTCGGACGGAGGGAAGATTCCGGTGCCGGCCAAGTTGTGGAAGGTCGTCCACAATCCGGAGAAGGAACAGGCCGTGGCATTCATCTCTATGAACAACCCTTTCCACCAAGGCAAAGTGACATCTTTGGACCGCCTCTGCTTTGATGTTTGCGACAGGATGGATTGGATCCATTCCGATAGTTGGGATAGGGACGACCTCAAAAAGGGATACATTTACTGCTGCAGGGTAGCTGAATTCAGAAAGGCTGTTCCTTACGCTCCAGATTTGGGGAAACTGAAGCTGCTGAAATAAAACAATGCGCTTTTTATCACAACTGGCCAATAAAATATGTCATCAATGACACAGTACCATCAACTCCACAATTATAGTGTTATTCTTCCCATATTTGGGCTGTAATTCACCTGGATGGTATATTAATGGATTCAACTATGACACTGTTTTGTTAGTTTTAAAAGCATTGAATTAATAAACCGTCGGATGCATATGGAAAAAATAAACCACAATGAACAATAAAACATAAACTCCTTCTGCCTTGGTATATCTTTGTTCCACAGAGATTGCATGACTGTAATAGATTTACTTAAGAAGTGCGCAGTGCAGTATGATGTGCCAAACTTTTACTAAATCTGCTGCATAATGATAAAACCTCATTAATGGTTCGATCTTCATCAGCATTAATTTTTTTAAAAAATAATTCCTGCTCAGGAATGGCCAAAACAAGGGTTGCAACTAAGATAAGTTGCTGGGAGTTAACTCCAGCCTATTCAATATGACTTCACCAGTATAAAAGCAGGGAACAATAATATTATCATTATAAATATTTTCCATGGGTCTAACTTAAGCAATTCTGAAATTAATTCTCATTAGAATTCTTTTTGGAAACAGTTGAGCCACTCCATATAAGTGTGCTTTCTAAAATTAGGAACCTCAATATTGAGTACCAGTAGGCTACATTGAATTTATAAATGATTGGTGAGAATTTATGGCCATGAAACATTTATCTCTATCTGTAATTGAGAATTGGTTACTTTTTTCGAAGAATTTAATGGCACATGTTTCAGCTTATGAAAATGAGCATAACTCCCACAACACGCATATTCCCGAATCTTCTCACTATTCTCGGGCCTCAACAATATTATCATAATTATATCAACGTCAATCACAATATATCAACCAAGTTCGCAATCCCATGAAAATGCTGCCCTTGTGCAACAATACCTAGCAAATTAAATCGATTTCCTGCCACCCAGCATTGCATCTATATCTTGCGCCTCTCTCTTTTACACGTCCCATTGCCTTAAATTCAATGCATCCTCCAATTAGGCTAATTGGCCTCCTCACGTGAGTTTGTATCGTATAGTCATTCCGGGATTTTGTGGGATTTGAAATTAGACTTCCAGGCACAAATAAAGTGTTGAAAACAAAATTTCCCACCAGGCGTCTGTTCGTATACATTTCTAAAGTTCTTCAGGGCAAACATATGGAACGAGGTAGGGGTGTGAAGTGGGGTTGGGGGGTCAAGGGGTCAAAAATTATGGAAAAAAACACATGGTCTTTTCCTGGGCCAACTCCATCTGCATTCCTCTTTTTACACATCCAATCAGCATTATCTGTGCCAACTATACGCTATAAGAGTAGCAGGTAATCTATCACAGATAGTGACAAACTTTGGCTTATTGTAACTTAGAAGGCCTATCGAGTTTCGAGTGTATGAACTCAAATTTTACAAACAAACTTCCTAAAATATATGTACCTTTACCAGCACTCCCAACATACCCGTGCAACGCCGGGTAACCTGCTAGTAAACAATATATTGTCGCCTCTTTTAGATACTGGTTTTAACTGTAAATGGTTAATTTTTTCACGTGTAGGCGTAAATTTGTGCATTTTCGAAGGTATTTTTTTCGATGAGATTCTGCTGAATTCTGGATTTTCAAGATCGAAAATTTCAAAGTTTGGGAGGATAGGTTGATGTTTTATTTTATTTTATTTTTCAAAATAAAACCCTGCTTACTGCTATAAGTAATATACTGCATTTGCAGTAGTACAACTTTTTACGGGCCATTCCGCACAATACTTCATAATTGCTTGAGTAAGGCCTATGGTACAGCTTAAAGGGACACTCCACTCAAAATATAAGTTGGCCCCCAAATATCGGGCAAAAAAAATACGATTCCAACGACACCAATAATTATTTTTTTCCGATGAACGATGACCCCAGGGGAACCGGATCATTATGCGTATTTTGGCCATACGGTTGCAACCGTATGCTACTGTTCACGACACCCTCGCCGCCTGTCGGCAGGAATGGGAAATGGAGCAGGCGCAGCTCTGCCCGCGAATTCAAACCTGAACGTATTCGAACCTTATGCAACTGTTCACGACACCTGCGCCACCTATTGGCACTGTGCGCGCTACACTTCTCCGGTTTGCCGCGGGATGGTGTTGAATCGCCCTTCTTAGCAGACGACGTGTGTAGATATATGATTTTCCGTGTTACCGTTGGGCGTAGAAAAAAACCGATTGCACATTCGGAATCAGGATTTCCTGCCCGATTTTTGGGGACCCACTTGTATTTTGAGTGGAGTGTCCCTTTAAATCAATTGGTGAAGGTCTTACGTGCGCCTTCCTTGTTTCAGTACTTTCATTCCGCCACGGAGGTCTTACTACATAATGATTTTGCTCTTATTTCAGTTCTTTAGTTTTAAAGGGAATTAGTACAATAATTTAAAATAAATAAATAACCGAAATAAAATTTAACAACAATACATGGTGTATAAATCGCAGTGTTTCTCAGCTTGGTTTGATTGAGCCAAAGAATTTCGTAATATATAACTTACATACTACAGTCCTGAAGGATGACATGTTCAGCTGGAAGATGGAAGGCATGCATTCAACTCTCAGCATATGATCCCAAGCTGCCAGTTGCTAGTAATATCATTGTAAATATTCTGCCCAGTCTGTCCATTCGGCACTTTGTTGATTGTTGTATTCCCCCCCCCCCCCATTTCTGCGAGTACTTGACCATCCTCCACAACTCTTTAAATATCAATAATGGTCATGTGAGGGTAACGAGGACCTCCTCCTCATTAGTCATTATCCGCTGGCACCCCAATATTTGGGAAAAGCCGAGATGTATATGAATGTACTAGCTGCGACACCCGGCATTGCTCGGAAAGAAATGAATGGAAAGCAAGCTGAAAAGGACAGGCAAAAAAATACGTGTAATTAAGAATCTTAATTAAAGGAAGGCCGGGAGAGGTCGGAGGTGTAGGAGGCGGACCACAGATGACAGGCAAATGACGGTAGGGGTTCCAGGCAGACAGAGAGACAGACAGACAGATCACAAACGGATTTATTTATATAGAAAGACCGGATAGGAAGGACGGGAGAGGTCCTTCTTTAATTCCTTCTTCAATTTGTCTGTCTGTCCGCCAGGAACGCCAACCGTCATTTGCCTGCCATCTGTGGTCCGCCTCCTACACCTCCACCCTTCCCGTCCTTCCGACCCGGCCTTCCTTTAAGTAAGATTCTTAATTACATGTATTTTTTTGCCTGTCTTTTTCAGCTTGCTTTCCATTCATTTTTTTTTTTACTTACCCCGTGATGACCTTTGTAGGTCTATTTGGAGCGAGTTAAGAATAATCTTATTAGTATACTCCAGGTAGTTAGGAGGGGATGTGCAAAGTGCATGTGCGCTGTCGGTAATTGGTCATTTTGTGAACTCCCCCGGGTGGCTTAGTCTATCGGAAATTGCCACCCGAAACGAAGCCAGAGATGGCCCAACTCTGCACGAAAGAAGGTGGGAACCCCGGGTGGGGATTGAACCCGGGACCTTAACTTCCGTGGGCGCACGCGTTGCCACGGCGCCACTCCGTCTCCCCGCTTTCCATTCATTTATTCCCGAGCAACGCCGGGTGTCGCAGCTAGCATACGCAATAAGGCTAAAACTGAGAGTAATTATTGCGCATCTTTGGCAGTTCCGTCATGAGATTTGATTTCGTGCAGGCCAGAGACATGCATTCTATAGTGTTGGAATATTCCTCTTACAGGCCATAAATTACAATGAAATGTGAAATAATAGGGGGTACCTACTATGATTACCAAACCAGGATATTATATCATAATTTAAAAAAATTTCATAATACAAAAAAGGAAGTGCGGTTTATTCTCTGTTGCATGCGATCTTCCCTATGAACACATACAACAGCTTCACGAGAGATTCTATACGTACGGATTAGAAAACAAATTCATTTCCTTTAATGAATACAGAACCACTACGCAGCATTCGAAAGAACATACACTGACCCTCATGCGACAACGTACGGTATATACAGTAGCCTACGATATATAAAACCGGTCAAGGTACAGAGCGTACGTAGGGCAGTACATGGGCCACGATATCCACGATGCAGGTGTCTCTTCTGATGATGTTCTTTCTGCTAGGGACCTTCTCCCTGCAGGAATCTCAAGGGAAGGAATCTGGTGACGTATGCTGGATTCTTTTACGTTCTGTTACAAATATAGGTGCTGTACAGTGTACAGTACATGACATTATTTTTTTGAAGGGTGTACTTACTATTTTCGCGTTCATTGCAGTGCAAGGTACCTAATAATCCCATAAAACTCATCAAGGGATTAATGCCTTGTGTTCCACATGCGGTTTCGCAAAATTATCCAGTAAGTAATATTTTCAAACTTACATGGTATAGGTATAATGAATAGTAAAATTGATAGGGGTATTTTCACGGATAGTGTGAGTAAATAAGCAGCAAAGGCAACAATATTCAACATTGACATGAGTTGAATTTACATCTTATACCACTTATTTAGCAAGATGCCCAAATCAGGTCTATATTGACTGATGTGAGGTTTAATAATATGCATGTGTACAGAACATCACGCTATACCGTATGTGTGCAGGTGGACTTCATAATATCCTTCAGAGAGAGGGAGAAGGAGAAGGAGGGAGTGAGGGAGGGAGAGACGTATCAATATTTTGGTTGGCTAAAGATTTAAACCATAATCTTATACATATTTCACAACGTATGTCTGTATGTTCCCGATGCAAATTAATACGGAGGCCTCGACATATGCCCCAGGGGGGTTCCTTAGGGGTAGTTTTTAACGGGGAAGGTTTTTATCACATTGGATATGACCTCCGAGGTCATCCTTGGCCGCAAGAGGCGAAAAGGCAGAAAAGCAGGAACCCCGGATGTAGCATCGATATGACGCATGCAAAATATACCGATACGTTACGTCGTATCGGTACTTTGCTCCAAGATGGCTTCCATTTCTTTCACAATTCATGTTCGATCAAAGGAATCCCGCCTTATCTCTGCCTCCTAGGGATAATCTGGACCCGGGAAGGTGCCACAGGGAAAGGCCACAGGGAAAGGTCACAGGTCGGTGAAGGTCGGGAGAGTCGAAGCGAAAGGAGGGGGAAGCCTGGAACACTAATTATGACATAGTGTGTTATTTGGACTTCATGCACATACAATATGCTCCATGTTACAGGTATGCAACATTGTATAGCCATAATATATTATTGCAAAGGTAACTACCAAATCAATGAGTTACTCCTATGGAAAAGTATTTCATAACCTGAGCACAACGCCGGGTATCCTGCTAGTTGACAATAATAATGACTGTGAGCAATTATTATGAAGTCCCAAAGTGGATAAGATTGTCTTTAAATTTTAAATGCTATTAATTAATTGATTTTTTAATTCCATGACAGTGCCTAATGAAATGCGTCGTCACTGCTCTATCTACATGCTCAGTAAGTATATACAGTAGTCTAGTTGTTATTTGCTAACACAATTTGACTAACCCTGGGGTTCACATTCAAGACACCTGCCTTATGTGACACTGTCCTTATTGTCGAAATACCTGATAATGCTTTTACAGGGACCAGATTCATAACATAGTATTCGTCCAAATGCACAAGTAATATATTACTTCATTTATATCAATTACTTTAAGCAATGGTTTACATATTTATACTGATAAAAACACCTTTAATATGACTCGCATGCGAGGGATGGCCAAAGAGGGACAGGGCCCCGGCACTGAGGGTGAGTATTTTGCCACACCCGCGGTGCACCACTCGGTTTCATGAATACGTGCAGCTACTGGTGAACCACACACGAGCCATTATTTTGTGCTATCTAGTGAATTTGTATAACGTGAAATGAAATAATATAATTTGATATATTTTCACATCCCACAGGCCGACAGTGATGGACCTGCTTTCCCTGTAGCTGATCAATTACAAAATATGATTGCTGAATGCAACAAGATGTTTAGTAATCCATTATTAGCCCTCGTCAAGGAGTTAATTGAATGTGTCATCAAGTCCGAAGGTAGGTACAAGTTAATCCAGACTATACTAGGATATGTGTGAGGAATGAAACAAAAATAGTGGTAGCAGTGTGATTGCCCACTACTTTTCCAGCCCTCCATCATTGAATGTTGTGTTATAAAGTACTGTATTATTTTCATCATAATAATATTGTACAAAAATTTCAGGGGCAGGGATACTGGAGCAGATTATTACGAGTGCAGATTGTGCAGTATGCTATGGACTAATAAAATGCATTCCCGATAAGTTAGATAAAATGATTAAGAGCAAAGGTTAAATGTAATACCATTGTTTATGACGTATTGTTCATCTTCCCATGCAAAATGCACAACAATTATTATATCACAGCTTCATTTATGTAGCCGAATCCTCTTCTCAAAAAATAAATATGGGGGAACATGTCTCTCAGGATATTTGCATAATTTAAGAAACCAGACTATTGCATTTTACCGTCAAAATCGAAAGGATCACTGTAGAGCATGGCTGTAGAAGACTCAGGTTAGGTCACTCCCCACCCACCCCCTGCCGAGGGATTACGCACCGGGTGCTCACTTGACAGCGCCACGAGACATTTCCCAGAGCAATCATGTGGCGACCCTACCGGACTAAGGCTCAACTTTATAGGTACGAAAGGGGAGGGCTACATTGGGGGGCCCAACATGGCCG
>JYFJ02005630.1:0-23751 GCA_000934665.2 Catajapyx aquilonaris
AATGTGCCGTAATTTATCGGGTAATGTCATTTTGATGCAACAGAGTGATGGAATGTATGTTTACAGGCATGGGCTAGCTAGTTATGATCAAAAATCCCAAATCCCAGACCAAGGCTAGTTCCCCATTATGTAAAATTAAATAAAAATCAAACTTCTCATAAAAAATATAATAACGGGTGCTATTTAAACCGAGCTAAATTCTGTATTTCGGCCCATATATTGCAATTCTATAGTGGGCGACACGGTGGCCGAGTGGTTAGCGCCGCAGCCTTCCACCTCTAAGGTCCTGAGCTCGATCCCCGGGTCGGACGGAGGATACTTATGTGGATAGAGTTTCGATGGGTTCTCTCCGTGTTCGCGTGGGTTTTCTCGGGGTTCTCCCGTTTCCTCCCACTATCAAAATCCATCACATTACAGGCAAATGATTATTCAAAAGATGATCCCCTAAGAGGCCCAAGGGGCCTATCACGGGGTATCCATTATTATTATTATTATTATTATTATTATTATTATTATTATTATTATTATTATTATTGCAATTCTATAAAGTTGATTCAAATGACAGAGAGCCAGTCACCATACGCGGACATGATTAAGTCCAGGAAAAATACAATAAATCTGGACAAGTCTCATCTGTCCATGAAACAACCTATAACTTGCTCTTATTAGAACAAGAAAGCCGGAAATGATTCCAAAAAGGATTCCCCCTGTCCCCCTCCAGGCGTTATCTGACCCAGCCGCCAGTGACACACAGGATATGGGATCGAGTTGGCGAAAGAACAATAACAGGCCATATCGCCTGGGAGGGCAAGGTTAATTTCAATGTACTGTACTACTCAATGATTTTTCAAGGCCAGTGTCAGGAAGCGAACTTTCCCGCTACTGGACCAAACAGCCGAGACACCTACTTGATTACACTCATTGGGCTGTTGATTGATTTTGATTGAGAGAGAGAGAGAGAAAAGGGGAGGATTCTGAGAAAACCATCACGAACATTGAGAGAACCCATCGACACTCTTTGGCTTTGAGAATCAGCTCTCCTATTCGGGGATCTAACGTGACACCTCGGAGGTGGAAGGTTGTGGCTATATAAGGGCCACCATGCTGTCCTTGATGATGCTGAAGTGCGTACTTCCTTTCAGATTTAGGCTTTTTGTGAATATATTTACAAAACGGAATTAACCGAGGGGGTAACCACTTCGGTACTCCAGTGTATACACCTGCACTGGTACTCCCTGGTACTCCAGTGTACACTTTACAGTCAAGTGGTTACCCACTCGGAATTACCCCAGTTGATTCGGAAATTTTGAGGTCATTATGGAGATAATAGCTTGTTAAGTTTATAATAATTATACAAGCTGGCGATAAGGATCACCATGCATATTAGGCAACACTCCCAACATTCATACTACATGTGTCGCCTGGCGTTCTGGATGATCTCTATTATTAGCCTGTATTATGGGCATTCAAAATTTAACGAGCGATTATTATTTCCGTAACGAATCCGAAATTTACAATCAACTGTAGGGTAATGTTAGGGATTCTCAAGAAGCCTAAATCCGAGAGAGAAAAGGAGTACCTTGAGCACCACCCAGTATTCTGATAATTATATGGTGTTTCAACTTTTTTGTCCCAACAGTTATCGGAAATATTACACTAAGCTGCTACTTTGTAAGCAGTGTATGCCACTTCAACCTAAGATTCGCAGGGAATATTCCCCATTCCTCCGACAAACCGGTTGCAAGTCACTGCTTACAAAGTAGCAGCTTAATGCAATATTTCCGATAATTGTTGGGACAAAAAAAGTTTAAACACCCTGTACACAGTGCAATATGTTCCAATTATTGTAGGGTCTGTATTGTTCAGAAATTTTTTCACTTAACTATTTATTTTAAGCAGCTTCTTTCTAGAAATTTTTAGGGAGTTATCAAAAGTATTAGCTGCTAGAATTAGGTAGAGTGGTTGCATCCTGCTTAATTCAATGGGTCTAGAGTCTAGACTGCAAATAATTGGGTTCTACCAATGACCTTAGGTTTCTGGGATCCAAATGGGTCATTTTCAATGTCTTGGGGCCACTTGTATCCACGCAAGTTAGAGAAAATCTCGGATGAGTTCGAGATATTCACAATTACAATACGTAATCAGATTTTCTCATTTATTTCAGCGATTAAACAGGCAAAATAGTGTCAGAAATTAACTTTCAGTTAATGGGCTGAATGGAAGCTTCAATGCAAGATAATACTTGCAACTAATATTTTGATAACCAATGAAAATAACTGTTCAAAAGCAACTGTTTAATAATAAGCAACTGAGTGGAAAAGTTGTTAATAACTAAGAATATTTCAATTGGGACAACCAGAAAAAAATAAAAAACAATATGGCTAAGATCTTTGTATCATATCACACCTGCACATATTGTAACATATTGGGTCTGATTTACGCAATACATCACAAACCTTTTCTAGGTACTGGGAATGGGTGTAAGCAGCGAGCGCATCATCTTTGCCAACCCCACTAAGCAAGCCAGTCATATTCGCTATGCAGCGGAGCATCGTGTGTACATGATGACATATGACAATGAGGTTGAACTTCACAAGACAAGGGCGCTCTATCCAGAGGCTGAACTGGTGCTGCGACTACGTTGTGATGCTTCCAATGCACAATGTCCTCTTGGCATGAAATTTGGTGCAGAGAAACACCAGGTCCCTGGCCTCCTTGCCAAAGCCAAAGAATTAGGCTTGCAAGTAATTGGAATTTCTTTCCATGTGGGCTCAGGGTGCAAGGTGAGAGAGCATGATTTTGATGATATTATTTTTATTTCTGACTCTAAGATCATCGTTTTTGAACAGGATCCACCAGTGTTCAAAGAAGCTATTGCATTGTCAAAATGGGCTTTTGATGTGGCCAAAGGGCTAGGCATGCAGCTGCATTTATTGGACATAGGAGGTGGCTTTCCTGGCAACCATTCCAGCAGCCTGGAGCCCATAGCTGAAGTTGTCAACTCCGCTCTCGATCAGTACTTTCCAGAAGGATGTGGGGTCCGTGTTATTTCTGAGCCAGGCCGCTTTTTTGTGGCTTCTGCCTTCACATTGGCCACCCAAGTACATTCAATCCGCCAAGTCAGCAACTCATCATGCATGTATTATGTGAACGATGGTAATTGATGTTCGTAATATAGGCATTCTTCAACTCCACCTCGTTTGCTTGGACACCCAGTAACAAGACAAGATAGTCCTTATCAGTACCAGTGAATGTGTAACTATGCAGTGGGGTGGAGCTGGCGCTTGCCAATAATGCTTATACACATTGTAACTTTGCTTTGAAGTTTTTCCGGTTGTAACAAGCTGCCTAATTTTAGGTGTGTATGGAAGCTTCAACTGCCTCCTATATGACCATGCTGAAGTCCAACCTCTGCCACTGGAAGCAGAAGAGAATGCATCCCAGTGGCTGGAATGTTCGGTATGGGGTCCCACATGTGATGGGCTGGACTGCATCTCGCCACGCACTAGGCTACCCCAGCTGAGCCTTGGAGATTGGATAATCTTCAAAGACATGGGCGCATATACAGTTGCAGCAGCAGGCACATTCAATGGATTTCCTGTACCTAAGGTTTATGATGTCATCAGTCGACGCATGTGGTTTCTCCTGAATGACTTGCTACTTGCCAGGGGACGAATCCTGGGAGCCGACTCGCTTCTGGTCAAGTCAGGAATGATTCTGCCAGGGACTAACATTAGATGTGCTGCCTTGGGGGTGGAACCAGCTGCCATTCTCATGGGCCCAGATATTGACCTATGTGAGGTCATTGGACCTGTCAGTTGAGGGCGGTACATGCATAGCAAGAGCAGGGATCCAGGGTTTTAAATTTTTAAACATATTTAAACAAGTGATGTTGGTTGGTGCTAAATTATTCTGCTCTTGCCATTTTTTTGCCGCCTGCATCAGTGATTTTATTGTTCGTTTTCCTGCTTTGAAGAGATGTCTTGAGTAGATTTAATGCCAAATGAGTTGTGTGGTCACATGTTTTATCTTTGTTACCACAAGTCAGATTTATTCCTATGGCGCCACCATTGCTCAGGCATGCCTTATACTGTGGCTAGCAAGTGACCTTTTAATTTTTCAGTATACCTAATGTGTGTTCATAAGTTTTGACTTAACATTTTGCAGCAGATGACTGATGCAATCCTGTAAGCCAAGAAGTTTCAGGACATTGTAGTGGAATTTTTCTTCTTTTGTATTCTGCATTTTGTGATCATAATTCCTTGTGTGAATTATTTTTCTGTCATTTCAGACCACTGTGCACATGTCATGCCTCACAAAGTTTTAAATTGCAACAATGGCAGGCAAATTAATCAATGATCCCAGCATTCATTGTTGATTTTATTAATGGCATGCTATGTTGAGGTAAACGTCTTGTACTAAAACTGTAGATTAATTGAAGACAGAAATAAATTTTATATGCTGTGGGAATTTATGAATTTATACTTTGTCATGTTAACTATTTGAGTATAAACTTCTTGAGAAGCATGAAACTCAAAACTGGGTGAATATTACAACATCATATCAAGCAGCAGAGAGACCTACAATATACTGTACTTGCCAATTTAGCCCAAATTGCAATAGTGGGTACTGGACTTGTTATTGTCACCCTAAGAAGGCTCCATACACATATCATCGACATTAAGGAGAGAGGGCGAATAAACCACTTCATAAATTTTACAGGAGAAGTAAAAGTAGGTTGAAATGATGACACAAAAACAAATTGAGACTGATTTTATATGTGACAAAGAGAATCAGTTAATGACTCGTGGTAAATGGCATCATGTCCAGTATGGATTGAAGTATTAGAACACTGACTCTTGTTCAAATATTCAGAGATCTCAAGCGATGGTGACACCGGCAGTAGACCTAGGTTCTAATTTGCCTCCTCTCTGCCAGAGGTCGGCGGTGAGGAACAAAATTCGGAAAGTCTATCGTTTATCCGCACCTAGCGATGCGGCGGGGTTGGGAAGGCGTGGTGGGCTCCAAACATGTTGGCTACGGGTCGCAAACAATCGGTTGCCGGGAGAGCACAACAAAGGGGGTCTTGTTACCCCTGCCACATGAACCGATCAGACGAGTGCTATTAATGAAGGAGGTGGGAAATATGAAAGCCATGACGGTTGCTGCAGTCCGTTAACCCAAAGAATGACACTTCGTCAAGCAACCATGAAGGCATTCGAATTTAGATGGCAGCAGTATCAAGGTGCCCGATTGTTTGCGACGCAACGTTGCCAACCGTAGGGAGGCCCCCCACCGCCCAACCCCGACCGCATTGTTAAGGTGCGGATAAACAATAGTTTATCCCAAAATTCAGCGTTTTGCTCCTATTTGAATAAAACTGCCATGAAGAGGTGTACGACATACTAAGATTGTGAACAGCAGATACCGGTCACTATGTGAGGCCACAAGACGTTGCAACTCTTCGCAAACCTCCAATCCCAGGTGCCTCTCCTCTGGAGTCAACAGCTTGGGGTCCTATCACATCGGGTGCAAACTCATCGCATGTGCAAATGGTCAATAAAAAATCATGTGGACACGACCACTGGATGTACCACACATTCTGGCAAGGTCATCAATGGTTATGCAGTGATCTTCTCGGACAATCACTGATGATCTCTGTCAGAACTCTGATGGGAGCGATGGGAGTCTGCAAACCTGGCTCTTGGATGTTGACTACGCACCCTTGCTGAATGCCTTGTACCATTGGAATGCTGTGGGACACATCTTCACCATCTCTTAGCATGTCATATGCTTCCGTCACTGTTGTCTTCAAATGGCAGCAAAACCTTGACGCTGAGTAGTGTCACCGTTGCGTGGGATCGTGGAATATTTGAACAAGGTTCTAATACTTCAATATATTCTGGACACGATGCCATTCACCATGAGTCATTAACTAATTCTAGTTATCACATTAAAAATCAGTCAATTTGTTTTGATTGGTCCTCGCATCCTCACAAATCACAGCATCACTGTATGCACACTGTTCCACCTACACATTTGTCCTTTCACCAAAACCTGTAATGGGTGGTTTCACCTTAAAATACGCATTTTCGCCATTTTCTGAAAAATGTTATATTCGCCCTTTCTCCTTAATGCTGACGATATACAAGATGTGTGGGTAAAAGCCATCAGCACTTGGGCTAAGTTTCATGAGCAGGGAAAAAATGAGTGGGTCGATGTAAGAAGGCCACATCCCAATCCGTGTCCCACCCAACCAGTCTTCCAAGCTGATATTTCGCACTTAAATGTAAAAACACTTGAAATGCCTTCTGCTTTCATGATATGACTGTTAAAAATATAGCTTACATTGTTGATGTTACAGGGCCATTCCATGGCGCGGGGCCTTTATGGTAACTCTGCCACAGGGCCATTCCATGTCAAATGAGTGCCACGCATTGTCACATGTATCAAATTAATGAAGGTGACAGGCAAAATCTTGTGACATTGTATGTATTTTGGATAGGTGTCACAGGTAAACCACAAGTAAATGCTGAATAATGGCCAAAATCACTCTACACAACAACTCGATAATTATAACAAGCAGTGGAGATGGAATAACTTACTAATACTGTGCAGTGGTATGACCTCTACATGAGTAGCAAGCCAGTGCAGTTTAAAATACAGGGTGTTAATCCTAAGCGTGTCACCAGAAAAGGTGGTGGTAGAGGGCGCAGGTGTGAGCATTTTTGCATAAGGAACTAGGGGTCAGAAACGCACCCTCACCGAGTCACTCCGCCGCGTGCCGCACGCCTCTTGCACACTGCCTGCCGCAAACACGAAAGGGGCGTAACTCAGTGAGGGTGCATTTCCGACCCCTAGTTCCTTATGCAAAAATACTCACACCTGCTCCCTCTACCACCACCTTTTCTGGTGACACACTTAGGATTAACACCTTGTATATGAGAAATTGCTCCTAACATAAAATTATCTGAAACAATTTGCACAGTTGAAAAAATTCGGAAGCTTGGACCATGCACATTTTTGTGGTGCTAAGGCCACCTTATATTTTTGCACTCATAATGCCAATGATGTACTGCACCGTAACCTACTAATAATAATAATCAACTATCTAGTAAAGGAGAGCTTTTTTTTTTTTTCATTTCATGGAGATGCAGACACGGATGGCATCTTGTGAAAAAAATTCTCAAATTTTGACCTGGAAAATTTGTATGCTGCTAAAAACACTTTCAAGTCTAGTTCAATGATGTACTGTACTATACAGGGTGACTCTAAAGTTTGGAGACACAGGTAATTAGCTTGCATTGTTGGTCTCCAGTTGTGCCAACTAGCAGATTGTTGTCTGTTGACAGTCAGAAGTTGCCAGTTGGAGTTGGGACAACTGGCAACCAAAAATGTAATCCAATTAGCAATGACCTCTGTATCCAGACTTGATGAGTTACCCTGTACAATGACATCCCGTTCAGTTTAAATGTATGGTGATTTTAAACACTATGACTATGTCGATGCATGCTGCACTGTGTACAATACACAACATGAGAACTTCGCCAAGATGACGTTTTTGCAAGCGTTTCTGACTCGGTGCCGTTTTAGACTTTTTCTCATCACCAATAAAAATAAATAAAATAAATAAAAAAATTATAAAAAGTCTTACAAAAAGGCTCTGTCCGTCCGTCCGTCTGTCTGTTGACAGGTATCAGGGCCTCAACTGCAAGAGATAGCAGCAAACGGTTTTCGGATTCTGATTAACAGTGACCAAAACAGGTGTCATGGTCAACTTCCGGTGACCCGCCACTTCCGGTTTTCCGGGTTCATTCTATCCGCACAAGCCTACTTTACTGGCGGGTTATCGTTGGATTTCGAAATTACTTTTCGTGGATTTCTGACCATGTGTGTCGGGGACGACGGGGATTTACCCTGGGTTTTACCTGGCGTTTAGGAACAGGGGCTATATGTAATTAATTTCGGAAGTTGCACCGGTTTGCGGTGCAAGAAAGGATGTAAGTCCTCGGCCGCCATGAGGTTACCCATAAAATTTCATACTTGAAGGAATAAGAAAAAGTCTACTCTAATAACGCTCACTTGATTTGCCAATCTTGTTTTTTTCTCACATGCTTTCTCTCTGTGTTCGCATGGGTTTTCTCTGGTTTCTCACCATTAAGCAAACCCCATCTTCCTCTCTCATTCGCTCGGTCGCTCGTATGACTCGGGGCCTCCTGTATAGTTAGGCCTAAACCAAACAACGGAGTACTCCATTACGTAGGCTACAGTACAGGGCATTATTTTGCTTTTTATTGTTTTATTAGGCCTTGTTTTATTAATTCCCGTGGTAACGGGCATAACTTACGGTATTTCTATGTTTTATGCAAGCGCGGGTGTTTCGCAGTGTCTTATGCGGTCTTATGGGATTCGATTGATTCAAATGTAGAGGTCCCTAGTTATCGTAGTTGGGGGTTTCTCTGTCAGGTTGGGTGGCAATCATCCTAAACCAATCAGGAGCAGGGGGCGGTCGTGATTGTTCCGTAGTGTAGGGGCGCACCCGGGCGCTCACTCCTTTTGAAAATCCATGACGTTGCATCAGAACTGATTTTTCGTAAGGTCTTCAGGTACGGTACGCAGTGTGAATTGTGGCCGGCAGCGAAAATATTTCCCGACCACAATAATGCTCATCCAAAATGCCCCCCGGGCCGCCCCCAAGCCCCAGGCCGGCCCCGACCCAACTCCACACCGCGGGCCACTACCTAATGCCGGATATAATGTCTCCGGACGAAATTGGCTCTGGTATGTTATACACTACTAAATAAGCCACTTGGTGCCAACGATTTCCCACAACAGTCTGGTAGGTAGGCTAACTTACAGCATTTTCGATCACCCTGTATTATACAGAACTACATAAATGTCTGATTTGGTGGTAACTAAACAACGCAGTATATTTATAAGACATAAAACTTCAGAAACCGCCGCCATAGATCTTATTCCTCTTAGGATGAAAGAAGAGCACGTTTTACGCCGTTACACCCGTTCCCCATTTTCTCCAAGCCAAAGCCTCCCAACTGTCCCAAGTAATATGACCCAGCAGCCAATCGTATCGAAGAGTGGGAATTAATCACTCAAGTGAAGCTATGAAAAGGCCTTCCCAAAGTCGACATTATGGTGCACGCCTGCACCTAACGATGCTATTCACGAATCAGAGCTCTCTCCATTGTTGAGGTTGGCGGTTGGTTGGTTTAGTGTCATGCCCATTAAGTCCTACAGTGTCAACAATAATCCCTTCACTACTGTACTTCACGAAGACATATCATAATTCTTGACCCGAGTTGTTGAAATCAGTGTTTCTTCCTGGAGGTAAACGCTGGCAGGTAGGCCTACAGTGTTGTTAGAGCAGACGAATAACAGTCAGTGACGTCATACGCTCATACCATGGAATCCATGATGGAATCTATAATCACATACCGGTATGCTCGAAGTTTATCTTCAGTGATGTTCAGTTTCTCCTACAACACTCTCCAGTCGTTTCTATGGCCTGAATGCCAGGCATTGCTATATACAATATCACAATGTGCAACAAGCATTAGTAATTTTTTGCTATTCTTATGCAAATTGTATACATCTTGGTGATAACCTGGAGAGCCGCCCTATACGACGCATTCCATTGAAGTTACAATGGCTCCTTTTATAGATGACTGGAGGTGGTGGCGTGGTGCACCTGCTTGCTTCGCAGATTGAAGAAAATGGGTATGCTGCAATAGTTTGCTAAAATTTGTGTTATTTATTTGTGGCCTTTAATGGCTTAAGAATGGGAAACTTTTGGTGAGTCGGAAGAACCGTCGCGTCGCGTCGGAGGGACCAAATCTCCTATAGGCGTATGCGGCGGAAGAGTTATTGCGCATGGGAAGAGTAAGTTGATTGATTGATTGATAGGTTAGTGAATTCCCACATTGGCCTTGGTGCCCACAGTCGTGCCATTACAAGGAATGAATTGGCAAGTTCTGTAGAAGCCGAAAACAGAAATATTCATGTAAATAGTCTCCGAACATTTGCAAGATATTAGCTTCTAAAATATTCCATTAAAATGACAACACACATTCTATAATTTCTATAAGAATATTATATTGCTGCGAGGATGGTTTCTCTGAAGGCTCAGTAAATTCCTGACCCGAAAACAACAAACATGTTTTTCTCGGTGACATCATTACAGGACAAGAATTTCATTGTTCGCAGCATTGTTGCCCCCTCTCGGCATATTTCTAAGCACTGATAACTCATTAATTTCCGACGTGGAATATGAGTTTTGACAATATTTTATGGAAGAGGAAAGAGGTTTACGCAGAAGGGAGTTTTAGTTGGGGTAATTTTGAGAAATAAAATGACACCGTAGGCCATAAATTTAAGAGGCAATTTTATGACTTAATTGTAGGCCTACTGCAATAATTATGAATATTCCAGTAGGCCTACATATTTGGAATCATACATTTTTTTTCCTCTTCCAGCGCCTTGGGTTCCGTCTGCACATGAGGACAACATATGTACTACCAGAACCCGGCTTGGATACCTGACATTAATTGGTGAAAATTCCCACAGTTATCGTGAAACTTGGGGCCTCTTGCCTTCAAGGTCACATCTCAAGTGATGCAACTTGAGATGTACCCCCGCGAGCATAATGATGGAGACGGCAGGCCCTTTTTTGACCTTTCTTTATCCGATTCTAATTAATGAACTCTTTTTGGACCGAGTTAGCTGCATCAGGCGTGTGTTCGTGACAGAATATTTGATACCGTAATAGCTGCAATTGGCAGAGCAGCCTGCAGAAAGTGAGGGCCAGCAGTCTCCATCTTTATGCTCGCGGGTGTACATATAATTATTTTTAAATCATGCCGAAGTAAGGCCGACATTCTTAGGCGGTCATATTAACTATGCAATATTGCGTAAGTTACTTCAAGCGGAAGTCATCCTTGTGGGCTGACTTGTGAGGGGGATATGGCACAGCTTCAATGGCTGACTCTAGACTTTGCTTATCTCGATCCAGACATTCCCGCATATGGTATGGCATTGTATGAAGAAAGGATCTGAAAGTGTTGTGGCTCCACAACGCCGGACCGTTTTATCGCCAGCCAATCAGGCAGCCATCTTATATGCACAACACATTGCTATACTAGGAAGAATGCCTGTTATGGAAGGAATGAAGTTGTTATGGCCATTCCGAAGATAAAGCCACACTTGTCGGAATGACCCTGCTGGGAGTCAAGCATGCGGCTTGTCATGGTCATATTTTGTGCAGCATAGCCCCCCCCCCCCCNCCCCCCGTACATCCCACAAGCTGCAGCCCCTGGACGTGGCTTTCATGTTCCCGTTAAGCACTTATTATAGTCAGGAATGTGCAACATGGCTTCTAAACCATTCTGGAAGGCCCATAACAATTCACAATGTAGGAGAGATTTTTTGGATCAGCCTATACCTACATGAAGGCAGCAACGCCATTAAATGCTGTAGAAGGTTTCAAAAAAACACGCGTAAGTTACATCCTTGCAATCCAAATATTTTCCCGGAGCATGAGTTTATAGCGGCTGCCACAACAGAGAGGCCATTGCCCGAATCCCAACTTAATTGCTCACTTGACGTCGACGATACTATACTGTCTCTACATCACTGAGCAACTCCTCATTGGCGCACGTATAGCAGAAGAACCAATAGCTGAGCCATCTGGTATCCAGAATGCTCCTCAAACCTGTGTCTCTCCTGCAGATGTAATGCTACCAAGAGCTAAGTTATTAGCTCTTGATGCTAAAGCTTAGTTGGTTCCAGTAGGCCAAAGACAAGGCGGAAAGACCAGCCAGGTGAAACGCAGAAGGAAGGGTGCAACTGCTGTCTTGACTGTCAAAGAACTGGTCGTCAAGATGAAAGATGCAGCCGGTAGGCCTTTGAAGCAAAGGAAAAATCCCCGAAAAATGCTATTTTTTTGATGACGGAGGACAAGACCTGAAGGACCAGGAAGAACGCAAATGCAAGAAGGCGTTTAAAAAGCGAAAGTTGGTGGAAGTATCCAGTGACAGCAGTGACTCAGAGGACCAGGAGTCCATTTTTTGCTGTGGACCGTTCTCCAAGTCAAAGGCAGGTGAAGGATGGATAACATGCTCCGTATGCAAGAAATGGGCGCACGCGGAATGGACAATTGTTTGATGCCTAAGTAGATGATGAGGCTGCATACATTTGTGACTTATGCAAACGGTAGACTAAAGTGTAAGATGAGGGGCAGATCAAAGGCGGCTAAGTCCCCCCAAAAAACTGGTCGTAAAATGAGCAAAAACAGCTGATAATTACTTAACGTTCACTGGTACAATCAAGAGCTAATAATCTTGAAACTTTTTGCGTCCATATGTTGCCACGGCTCAGCTACCTACTCAAATGTGAATACCCAATGATATTAAAATACATTATTGCTAGACGTATTTGTGTTAACACCCCCCAAAAATGGACTTAGCCGCCTTTGATCTGATGATCTCAGATGTAAGTTTCATAAAGACTCATAAATTATGTGTCAAATAAAGTTTAAACGTGGCAGATAATTGGAAAAAGTCCTTAATATTACTATACATTCCCGCAGGACCTGGATCATGAGTGCACTGGTAGCATACAAGCTTCCAGGACTGATTGATCTCATTAAAGCAAAGTCGTTCCGCTTTGCCCGACTACGTGTTCCACTTTACCCCCGCAGGTGGGGCAAACTCATACGGTAATTGACTTTTGTAATTCATCACTTCAGGTTTTACAGAGGAGACATAAAGGTATTGTGCTGTGCACATTAAATCCCATCAAGTTTTTAATCTGATTCGAAAAAAAATAAACATCCTTGAACTGTTCCGCTTCGCCCCACCTTCCCTACATGGTCGAACCGGGCGGGGCGGGGGCTGAATCTGGACTTTCAGAAAGACAGCCTGAGCCTGAATATCATCTTGACCAAAATCGAAAATATTCGTTTGTCCATTTTGTGCAGGCCGACGTTAGTGAAAAATATTCGGAAAATTACATGCATTTAAACTTTTAGTTCTAGAGAAAAATCCAAAATAACTTACTGTAAGGCTATGAAAAGTGTATTTACTAATGTGTATGTTTCCCTGTATTGAATATTGCAAATCGGCTATTTTGTTATCGGTGTTAGGTCCTTGAACAACCATTGTTGTGATTGACGAAAATTGACATGTTCCATTCAACACATTAATTTGTCAGGCTGCGCGACGGCTTTACTGGTGTAAATAGCTCCAAACAGTGCAGTGCGTGATGATTCTATTAGCCAAAAAATATATTGAGCCATTTAACATTTGGCCGGACTTTTCGGAATATGGACATCTTTCTTGCGATATTGGCTGATGACACTGGCGATTCGACAAATTCCTATGAGATCCATGCTTCACTTAGGCATATAATTTCAACAAAGAAGCTATGGATCAGTTGTGTGAACGCAAATTAAGGCTAAAATTATCGATAATGTCAGAGTTATGTATGTTTTGTGAATACCTATACGTAATCGGAGAGTCAGTTTCTCTATAATAGTATTATTTTGATTTCATACAACCGGTCATAACATGACCGGGTAGTACCCTTCAAACCTCTTCGCCCGTGTACTCTCCTAGTTATTGCAGCTTATAGCACATACAATAAGTACCGTTCACATTTCCAGTACACACTATCAGGTATTATTAGCATAAATATCTTAGTGGACCAAGCAAATGGGTGTTCACCAGTTTAAAAGGCTGCTCCGATTACCGGCACCTTACAGTATTTCAAGCTAATACATGATTTCTATCCATGCAAAAGTAACTGATTAAAAGTAAGCAGCTTGTGGGAAAAATCGTTCGCTACTACTAACATTTCAGTTGGAACATCACTTACATCACGCTTTGCATATTAAATGAGGCACTGTTTTTCTTACTATCATACAACTGTAGTAATAGGTAATAGGTCTTACTATCATACAACTGTAGTAATAGGTAATAGGTCCGGCTCCTAGCGTAGTCGTGGGCCCGCATAAATGTAGGGGTGATATTTTGAGACACAAACCAGTAACGAGGTAGACGACGATGAACCTTTGGGTGCCCCCTTATACAAATGCGGCCACCCACACGACAGCTTTTTATTGGCGATATGGGGAATCAATGTAGGGTGGTTGCCCATTGGGCAGGATAGAAACGTGACATTGAGTACCGGTAACTATTGAAAGGTCTTTTCCAAGGCGACTTTTGCACAGTAATCAGGATCCTATTCTGCTCCCCGGGCAACCCCTGTACTGTACTAGTACATGCGTGGGTCTAGCTGCCTGATACCAGTAAAACGTAGACTAGGCTACTATTTATAGAGTGTGTATATAATGTCATGCAGGGGCTCGCTGCTCATGTCGTAATTCCCGTCCGACACATCTTCGGAACCTCATATTCCAGTTGTGCGTTATTATTATTATTATTATTATTATTATTATTATTATTATTATTATTATTATTATTATTAGAGGACAGCAGGTTTCTCCTTGTATGTTGCAGATACGAGGAAAGCTGGTTGAGCAGGTCAACCAGTTTGTATATCTGGGTAGTGTCCTTGAGAGTAATGGTAGAATGGATGGGGAGATAGACAGGAGAGTTAGTTCTGGGTTGAAAGTGATAGGTGCCACAAGTAGGTTTTCTAGAAATAAGGACTTATCTTCTGCCTGTAGGTTGTCTGTCTATACCAGCCCCCGGACACTCATACTACCTTCAGATCTTATCACCTGCCGAGGAATTTTGCAGAGGGTGCTCACCTGAGAGCGCCATAGACATCCGGAGTCTCCGGATAAGTGGCGACCCTACCGGACTAGGCTGAACTTTATAGGTACGAAAGAGAAGCGCTACATGTGGGCCCAACACGGCCGCCGGCACCCATGTTGGGTCCCCCAATGTAGCGCTTCCCTTTTGTACTGTACCTATAAAGTTCAGCCTAGTCCGGTAGGGTCGCCACTTATCCGGAGACTCCGGATGTCACATGGCGCTCTCAGGTGAGCACCCCCTGCAAAATGCCTCGGCAGGGGGTGGGTGGGAGTGACCAGACCTTACTTATATGACCGTGGTCTATACTCACGTTATGGTTCCTTCACTTATGTATGGTAGTGAAGAGTGGGTTTGGTCAGATAGGCATAAGAGTAGGGTGTTGGCTACAGAGATGCGTTATCTCCGGGCTGTTTGTGGGGTTACTATGTTGGATAGGACTAGGAATGAGGAGATTTTGCAGAGGTGTAACGTTAAGGAGACTGTTAAAGAGAAGGTGTGTAGGTCTACTCTAAGGTGGTTTGGCCATGTGGAGAGGATGAAGGAGGAGGAGATTGTGAAGAAGGTTTATTTGGGTGAAGTAGTTGGTAAGAGGGGCAAGGGTAGGCCTAGGAAGACATGGTTGGATTGCTGCTGATTGGATGGTTGGCATCCACTCGCTCCATCCCCGGGATAGGCCCCCACGTATATACCCACATACCCCCGGACAATATATGACTCACATCGAGGACGGGATTTGTTATAACTTGGTTATAAAGGAAATGGAAGCATTTCAAGTAATGCGCACTTCTTCGTTCCCCGAGAGATGGCGGCCAAATATACATACGGCACGTTATTTCTACCCCTTTAGGCTGCCTTTAGGCAGCATGTACTGTACAACAATTTCAAACATAATAATAATAATAAATTAATAATAATAAGATGGGGTTTCGATATCGTGTTGTACTGTACTATCTGTCAAAAAAGTTTTGGACAGACGTACTATATAGCCTAGGCTACTGGCGCCATACAACCAGCAGCGCGCTTGTGTCATTCCCCTCCGTAGACTTCACCTTGAGCGAAGGCTAATGGTTGTGTACGTATAGCGGCAGGATAGCAACTATTTTTGACCAGCTATAGTACATTATGTAGCGATTGTAGCCTGTTCATAATTAGCATAAAAAGGGGAAACTTCCTATTTTTGACCCGCATGTAGCGCGTACGGAGTACAGTATTTCGTACCAATATAAATGTGTTACATTTTTCCATGTCCACTCACCTCAGGATGCATCGCAGTGTCAACAGCATCATGTCTTATTTCAGGCGTGCTTGAGAACTGCGCAGGACGCGTATAAAGCGTATATATTCTCATTTCTCAAGCAACGGCCAACGGGTAGGCCTACAATAAAGTATGTAACAATATATTGCCCAAATGATAGCTGACCAATTGACCTACAAGATATTGTGTAGGTTTGACATTGAAACGGAGAACATAAACAGAGAGCACAACTGCACGAGGGCGAGCTATTTCTAGTAACAGTATAGGTCGTGCGACAATGCGATAAGATAATACTTGCATTTTGCTGCGTAATGGGCTATAGTAGAGACTTTCGTATAGTTTATTCGATTACAGTCTTGAATCCCTCCCCCTCCCCACTTATTGTTACAGTATCATATTTGCATGAATTGTAGTACCACTTCCTCTGTCTCAAAATGTAGTGTTACGTAATAATTATTCACGCAGTAGGCCTACCTATTATGGTACAATGCAGTACAAAACAGCCATTGTGTGATAGCAAAAACATGATATAGGCTAGAGTGATGATTCAAAACCACCAGACTAAAGAAAACTGAGGTCAGGAACGGGCAGACACGTTATTTACACGGTATGTGCAGTTGACGCACTGTAGGCTATACTTTACAGTACGTTTCCTTTTACAAATGACATGTAAAAAATTCTTCGCAATATCCCGAAGAAATATACTGTCCTGTTAAAACGCAACACACTCCTATGTGAAAGTTTTTGCTAAAGTGGAAAATGCATTCCGACACCCAGAACCTTCTAATATATTTTTAAATACTTTAAAAAAATTAATCCAGACCCATCCTATACCATCAGATTCTATGACCCACGCCCAGCTCCACTCGACCTTTGCACCATCAGCTCGAATTGATGACCATCATTGAATGACGACCATCATCCGTATATCACACTACACTTAGGTGTAAATAAAACATCCCATCTCGGCCCCCCTAGTCTGGTCCATCAGATTCCTCAGGGATTCTGCAAACCAGCGGGGTCAAGTGCCCGATTTTCGTTCAAGCTCCGGAAACCCCCAGCAGTTCTAGGTCACTGTACAATCCGGCCGGAAGTCATGAATGAATCCAGATCCATCGGTTCCCAGCATCCCATGGCAATGACCTATCAAGAGTCCACGTCTAGGTGACCCCCCGTCGGAGGCAACCCAACTGTCTGACTCTGACAGAACGTTTGGAAATCGTGGCAACATGGCTCGACCCTTCAGTGACACGCTCATATCGATTGGGCCAGACTCGCATTGTTTTGTCGCGTCTAGACACTCCCCCGTCCCCCCGACCAATTTCCTTTTTACACACATGGGCTCCTCACCTGCCCGGTACTACTTCCGGAAGGCTCTCCCACGCCCCTTATATCGCCTACTTATGCACAGAGACGCCTCGTGGATATGTACACCACACTTTCGGAAGCGGTGTCCGTTGCACCGATGTTTCGAGCCTTCTTTAGCCTTGCCGTCATGTTCCGGGGCGATGGTGCGCAAAAAGGTGGTAGTGACCTCATAACCTCGGAAACCAGCCACACACGCCCACACCCTGCAATTGATCGTACTTATGGTATGTACAGGGGCAGAACGTGTGTGAACGGTTTCTTAGGGGCCACTTGCTACACATTTGGGAAAGCGCATAGTCCGGGGAAAGTTATGCTCATCAGTAAACACCAGCCACTTTTTGGCCTAGTAAAATAATCGACCTTCATTTGAAGTTGGCTTGGACCTCAGAAGTAGCTGTGTGAACACATAATATACCGTCGTATCTGTATCGATGAGAATCTCGCCGACGCGCGACGCTCGCTGCAAGTGGTACTCACAACTATATACGCCAAACATGGGGCTCAATTCCTTAAAAATATATTGTACGTGCGCTGGATATACACACGGAAATAGTAGTGCCTTCGGAATTCATGTGAAGTTGGAGCATACATTCTGTTAGCCTACATCTCATGGCAGGATTTGACTGCACTGTAGGTCTAGCCTGGCAGACAGATATGATTACAGGAAGGTACCCTCCCCCTTCCCCGTCTGTCATTCAGGCCAGCAAAAAACGTGTTGCATAAAGCATATGACTCATAAGAGGGATGTGGGGCATATAGAATCCAGAGCATTCCATACATCCCGTCTTCTGCGACGTATGCTACCTGCAGTGTCACCCTTGAATCCAGCCATCTCCAGACAGTCCGGCACATCCTTGGGAATCTCCCCACGTGCCGGCCACGTCGCCTTCCGTCCCAAGGTGTTGCATCAGGCGTACCGTACCGATGATGTCAATCGAACGGTGACCGGACCAGCCATGCATTTTTCATGCCGATGACGTTGCTGGATGGGTGCATCATAAGCACACAACCTTGAATGCAGCCGAGGAAAGCAATGTAAAGCTCGCTGCCAGAGGAATTCCGTCCATGGTCGCACGTCGGCGGGGGCGGGCGGGGGCGCCACACCAGCGACACCCAAACAAATGACTCAGGCCCCTATCCCGCTTCCGTCTGCTTGCGGTCTACTGGAAGACGCCAGCACGTCCATGCAAAAAGGCTGATCCGGACCTTCACCCAAAAAATGCAAGTTTAATTGGCTCTGGGTGGGCATGATTGATTGCAGACTAGCCGGAAGGAGGTGTGTGAAGAAAGGGGTGGGGTGTCCGGAGCTAGGCCACCGCCGCCGCACCCATGTGACAAGTGACAATTTTGTGGCGGCGCACGCGGTGTTGTCGGCTGGTCAGGACCTGCCTTCCAAGGCCACCCAAATGTGCCACTCCCACCGGCTGGCTGGTTGTTCAGCGGCGGCCAGGCCGAAGCGAGCGGGGTGTTGGGGGGGGGGGGGGGGGGNGGGGGGGGGGGGGGGGGGGGCGCCGGTGTGGGAGTGGCCGGCGCAAGGTGCACTCTAAAGGGTTGAGTCTGGGAAGTGCGGCAACACTGGACGGAGTAGGGGGTGCCTGCCGCCGGGTGGTGGGGCTGGGGCGGTGGGGAGTGCGATGTCTGGGACGTTCGCACGGCCGCCCGTCGGCCTGTCCAGACGGCGGGCTGGAGCGGAGGCGAGAGGCAGTGAGCTCCACGCGCTGGGACAACTGGCTAGTTCAGGTGAGATGCCGGCTGGGCTGACCTGTTACGCCTGGGTGACCCGACTCGGTGGGGCAGGTACGGCTATCAGGTGACATGTAGGCCAGGTTAACCTGTGTTGAGAATTAAGCAAATATTTGCTACTAGGTTGCAGGAAGATGACAGCCCATGTTTGTGCATGCTTTCATTGTTGCAGCCCAATTTGGAAGGCGTTGATTACATGCGTGTGCATTCATCGTTGCAGAAAACGAAGACAGCAGCTGGGGCCAGCTCTGCATACTGGCCTGAGCGAAATGCATCGTTGTGAACACCATGCAGGAGACTTGGTGCAGCCTTCACCACCCAGCTAGCTTCGCTTCTGCCGGTGTCAACGCTGTGCGTCTACCGTTCAGGCACGCTGTCACTGCAGGTAAAGTAAGGGCTTATTTTTTGTGGGATGATTCCTGTTGGGTGGTGGTGTAGCTTGGGTGTTGTGAGGCTTTGGAGCAGGTGATTAGACTAGTGTAATGGCTGATCAGCTTGGTGGGCATGGCGCTTGGTGGATGTGACAGGCTATTGCATTGAGTCAAGTAATTGATACGGCAGGTTGCGAGTTGCCATGGACAGTACTTACACTAGGGCACAGGTAGAGATAGTGATTTGTGATATTCGGGTAAGGTATATTAACTTTTGGTTTTAAAGTGACATGCATCAGCTTTTTATGCTTTAATAATGATTCATAATAATCATAATTCATTTACCCTATGATATGCCTGTTGTCTCTTAGGGATTCCTGTTTTAAGTTTCCTTCTTTATTAATTGCTGCAGTGCTGATAGATTTTGGTTGTAGGAGGAAATGGGAGAACCTAAAGAAAACCCATGTGAACATAGGAGAGAACCTATGGAAACTTTTTCCATAGGCTATAAGAATCCGACAGGAGTATCAAAGACTGGGTCTGAGGGTTGGGAGGCTGGAGGGCAGCACTACACCATTGTGCCCTCCTTTATGCTTTAATAGTGCATGGGAATATATTCCAGCAGCCACAGATTCTTTGTCACAACTGTTAGTTAAAATATTAAAATTATAGGGAATGCAAGAGATTCAATTAAGTCATGTTATAATGTATGACTGTGGGAGGGGAAGGTGATTTTTTTGTGCTATTAATAATTATTTTAGCATTATTTGGCAAGAATTTGGTTAATGTTAATTGCTCTAAAGGGCCACAACATTGTATATTTCATCTAAGCTTTTTTTGCAAAGAAAGTATTGCCCCCTTTATTCCCATTAGCCAATCACATACTGTACAACTTCATACATGATTGGCTGGCAGGACGAAGAGGCAGTACTTCCACTGCAAAGTAAGAGTGGATGTGGGTATAGTGCAGATAAAAGAGGGAGGCCAAGCGTAGCATGACAGACTGTGACTTACAACGAAGAGAGGGGTGTAGCCCAATGTGACGCCCCACTGAGAGATCACAGTATAGTGGGTCTTTTTGCCTCACCTTTCCCCCATATGCAAGCCTGTCATATCATCCCCCAAAAGTCAGATTAGGTCTTGCAGTGCAAATTTTGAAACTGCTTTGGAACTGGAAAAACTGTGAAAATTGCAAAATTTGTACTACAGGTAAAATCTCGTTACAACTAAGCCCGCGGGACCGGGCAAATCTTTTCGTAATAACGGAATTTCGTTAAATCGAGACTGGTTCTTTTTATTTCCCCCGCAATGTCTGAATCTGTCAACTCCTGGCACACATGTATGTCGTCATCTGCCGCTACAAAATCGTGGAAGGTAACTTCATCCGGCACTCCGGTGTTTTTAAAAAAAGTACTTCGAGGAGGGCTTCTAAATCAGTGTGATGTACTGTATTATGAGAAGACGGGACATCCATGACAGTGTGTCATAGGAAAGGGGTTTTTAAAACCTGAAAGTAAGTCTGATTACCCTTTGAGTCAGCCTCCGAGCAGAAATAATAACTTTGTTGGAGACTTACCTAACCAGTTGTAACAAGTGGATGAGTCAGAAACTTTTTTATGCACTCTTAATTTTTAAAGCTTCTTGCTCTTGCATAACATGAGCTGCATTTGTGCTACAAAATATTTTATGTTCCAAATGCATGCAACATTCCTCTGACAAAGAGGGTTAAAAAAATTGCAAATGCAGGATGGCTATGCCACTGACTTGCTGGTGCTTTTCTAACCGGAAGTTTTTAGTCTGCAAAGAAAATTTATGTGAATGTGCAAGAGGTAGAGGAGGTTGCTGACGCTTGACCCTTCTCATTGCAAGTCGATGCAGTGCAATTTTATTCTGTCCCTGAAGCTGAAACCCTTTCATTCATGCCACATAATGCCGTAGCTAGGAGAATAAAGACTTCCAAGTACTTGTCTCCTAAAATTTAAAACAGCAGTGCGAAGAAGGTGTGTAGGTGTAACGCGATTGGGGTCTTGAGTTTGATTCTTGAAATCTGAAAGAGATTTTGCATGTGGGAAGAGGCTGCCTGGATTCTCAGGTGGCTTGCATGTTTTCTTGGCTTCCTTTGGTTAGCTCAGCATTCATGAATCTGAAATGATTCTCCATAGGGAATTGACCCTGTGTGATAAAGTAAGGGCTACTGATGTTTTCACTTTTAGCAAAATGATGCAAGAATATATTGTTTGTCACATAGTTACTATAATGGGAGAATTCAATGTAACTGGGCATCCGACTTCCGGTATTAAGAATCCATTTCCAGAAAATTATATTACTAGGTGTCATTAGTTATTTTAATTCAAGTGATGTCATTGCTGAAAAGTTTACCTGCAAGGATGGAAATATTTGAATTTCACATTTTCAAAGTCCAATTAATAACTGATGACATTCACATTTGCATACCCCATGAAAGTTTATTTTCCATTATGAACAATGTTGTTCTCTCATGATGCAGAGGCTCATGATGTTTCTGTTCTTATATGCAAATGCAGAAGTATTTACATCACATAATAGAGTGGCCCTCATTATATAGAATCCTGATTTGTTGAATATGAAACCAAAATTGAGATTGTGACAGTACCTTAGCATGGCTGTCCACAGGTGTTCAATTCTTTACATATGCAGTCACTTCCTGTTACTTGAGAAGACCTTGCTAAAACTTTTCAGCGCATATTTTGTCTTGATCTGAAATGTCACTGAACTGCAGTGACAGCCATCTTATTGGAAGCAACAGCACTTATTTGTCTCCAATTTAGAATGTGATTACCATGCACTCTAGATTAGTGAGATTACTGCAAGGAGAAGGTCTGCTTTTCATAATACGCTTTGCAGTGTTGGAACTAAGGAGTGCATTTCAGAAGAGATCCTGAGAAGGTGCAGTTACTTTTTCAAGCTGCTTTTCAAAAATTTTTATTTCATTGTTTGTTTTCATGTAGCCTAGGGGTTGTTCTCTGGAAATAATTACTTCCCTCATTTTATCATGGCTCTTGTCTTAATAGGGATCTGCCATGTTTATGCATGTATTCTACACATGTATGAAAATTACCTACAGAAAAGTAAAAAGAGTGCAGGGAGTTTGTTGTGCACCTGATGCATGTGTAGAAGAGCATGTCAAATCAACTGGCTTCCGCTAGTTCCGCAACATAATTATGGGGCTGGTGCTGTATACATGAGGTGGGAAGCGTGCTGGTCACACAAGGAAAGTCAGGGGGCCCAACTGCCGTGAAAAAACCTGTACCCTGGCCAATCATACCTGCAATCATGTCCATAACCAAGGGAAGAAGTTCTGTGTCCAGTACTATTACGCTTCATACATATAAAAATATGGGCCACTGAATATTACCCTTACTCCCAGTTCATGATGACAGTGATGGGCCAAGACCTGGATCACTGTCTTACTAGTTAATTACATTTTTGTTATTATAAGAGATGCTTTGAAGGCAAAGCACAGACAGGGAAGAAAAAAAAAAAACAGTTTTAGGAGGAAAGGTAGACCGGTCTTTTAACAAGCAAGTTACCAAATGCTTACAAACTGCTAATTATAAACTGACTCAGTAGCCTTTGCCTGTCACAGTATGAGAGCAGCTGTTCTTTAATATGGGTCATTTGTTCGCCTAAACGCCTAAAGCATTGAATATAGAAACAAAGTGAGGGAAATCTTTGCAAGTTGCCCATTATTTGGACAGATGATTTGGTACATGACAGGATGTACCACAAAGCTAGGAGCTACCACATGAAGGGCCACATTAGTTAATGGTAACTAAGGAGTGAGCTATTTGCATGGAGAATAACTCTGCAGTTATCCATACTAATGTTCTTTGTGAGAATGTTTTCTGTCTCCCCTTGAAGCCAAAGCCCTAATAATGCATGCAGGGGTTCCGATGCAGTCCTTCAAATGTGAAGCGAGTGTCGTCCGAAACTTTTCTCAGAAGGTGCCGTCCAAGGGCGGCATCCGGTTGGTGTCCCGCGTGACTGATGGCCCATTGATTCCAATGGTACAGAATTATGTAAAGTGATGCCTCTCTTGATGGGTTCTGAGTGTGTTGGATGGCATACATAGATAGGGTCCAGAGGAACTTTTTGCCCTTGTGCCACACCTTCAGGGAAACCCAGACAAAAGATATGTTGCTCTGTGAAGATATATCTTCCCACTCGACTTGGGGGGGGGGGG
>JYFJ02005631.1:0-23927 GCA_000934665.2 Catajapyx aquilonaris
TGTGTGGTCCACGCGATTGTTTGGTTGAACGAAATTTTCTGCACACAACTGAAACAACACAGTATTAATATGCTGATTCCATGGCCAAAATAACAACATGCAAAATATGCTCTGGGTTGGACGACATGCGACCAATGTGTCGTGCCATCTAATGTAATCGCGCATGGTACTTGCAGCAATGAGCCTTGTTGAGAAAAAGTGGGTAATAAACAGGATCCGGGCAGATGGCTGGGTTTTTCAGGCTGGTCGTGTCATTGCGACCGTTAATCATCGTAAGTGTTGGACGCTCCGAAAGACTTAGCACCCTTCCCCGAGATTGCTCGTCTTTCATACTCTGCGCAGTCCAGATTATAAGCTGCCCTCCACCTCCTCCCAAAGATGCCAACTCGGAGACGAGAAGAAATTAGTTTGGCAATAATGCTCCATCGCTGTTCGCACAGACCTTCAGTGAAGCAAAACATTTGCTCCCGATGATCCAATACAGCAGCCCGTTGATGGATGGCCATGTCAGCGCCTCCTTCTTTTTTTCCCTTCTTCTTCCCCCTTTTCCTTCCCCACCATGACGCCAACCCCAAGCCACGCCATCTTGTTGACACAAACAAGCCCGGATATGTGCAATATTTCCGGCCATTTCCAACTCTAATTCCGCACGCACCTCGCGTTGGGGGGGCTTTATAAATATTCAAAAGGGGGGCCTGCCTGCCGAAAAAGATGATTGATTTAGGCCATAATCGGGCGTCGAGTCCTCCCCATTTGTACGGATTAAAAAGTAAATTGAGACACAATCAGTGTGTGCTCGCAGTTNTTCCAGTTAGTGTATGTGTAGGAGGTAAAAAAATTTTGTTACTGTGACTTGCCACGTACAAATAATTGGTCGCATGCGAGTGGAGCAGTGTCCCGCCTTCAAAGGTGCGGGTATTCACGCACGACGAGGCTTGCAATGGCTCCAACCACGGGCCCTAATTAGGCAGAGGCAGGCAGGTTGGAACCCCCCCTCCCCCTTTTATATATATTTTTTTTGCAAAACATCCAACCCAAACCCAAAAACCTCTCCCCCATTTCCCCAGCCATCGCACATTTTCATAACTGGTTGCTTTTCCCAAAAGAAACATGAATCGGCGGGGCGGGTTGCTTTTGAAGGCCCAGGTCACGTCCTGGCTCAAGCGCAGGCCTCGAATAAAACGATGACATTAAAGTACACATTTCAATTCAATATCGCTCCAACTCCGACAGTCGTTTGCGGCCATTATTAACACCTTAGAGAATAAATCTACAGAAAAAATATATGGAAAACCCAGCCATACCATTTTGAGGATTTGTATTTTAAAAAAATTATTTTGGTCATGTTATGTACACAGCAGGGTGGCATGTTGGATAAACAAGGATGCGTATATTTTGCATTTGATCGCGTGTTGATTTGTCAGCTTTTGTTTAGGCAATATTTTGCAGTCCCGCTCCATGGAAAGTGCAAAAAAAAATAATTTAATGAGCCCCCTCACGCAACTTGCAGCTGTTCTCTCCTTTTATCTGTAACATAAGCATAATTTTTCTAGAAATGAAAAAAAATTGCTGGCACAATCAGCAGCAAATTATTTTTATTTCAACAGTAACAAAACGGCTTTTGTTGTCATGTGTTCGTATGTGTAACAAACTTGTTGTTTGCTTATACTTTATTTATTCTCAAATTGTTCATCGTTCTCTGCTCTCATTGAGTACTGTTTGATTTGTTATTTTTTTTAATTAGCCTCAATATACTGTATATTAGTATGTGGATTGCATAACGAATAGTCAATATGAAAATGTAAAGTTCACGACGTTTTTAACCAAGGTTATGATTTAATCAATGAGCAGGTGTCCATCATGAAGTAAATGTCATCGCTTAATTTTGGCAACAAAAACAGCCAACGGAGTCAAATAGAAACATGGGAATGTTCATATTTAGTGCGAAAGCGCTGAATTTTAGATGTCATGGGGGGGAAAAAACTCGGATGCGAATAAATTATAACCCGAAAAAAGAGGGGGGGCAGCCTTATATGCTAATTATGCCGCATTATATGCAGTGCCTTATGTGCCGTAAAATATTATCTTTTTACCCGGGCCCAGGTTGTTAAAAAGCATTAGACTTGGCCAATAAAAGTCTCCAGCATCCGGCGGTTAAGCAGGATGGATCAAATTAAAATGCGCTGAAATGATCACTCGCTTCTTTTTCTCTCATTTTTTTTTAAAATAGTCGAGTGCGATTATATTCATGCATATCGCACACTGTACGCCTCAATAGCGAAATTGCAGCCCCCCCCCCCAAAAAAAAACCCCCTTCGCATTCCCATGAGCGACAGATATAATTTTTAATCTGCAGAATTTTCGCGAAACATGTACAGTCATCATTTTTCGGCCGGGGAATGTAATCGACGCCGATGGAAAGAGCACACACGGCTATATTATGGACATTTCAAGTGACTACACTTCATTTGCATTTTTAATGTTTCCGTTTCAGCCTGGCCGATAATCCTTTACGATAGCGAAAATGCAAAAATATTCGCAATTATTTCGTACAGTTCATTCTCAGCTGAACCGGAAAAAATCTGCTCCTTTCATGAGCAGGTAGATTGGTATAATATTATTTATTTTACAATCAATATTAAACTTCTGAATATTTTTTAGCACAATCATTCCTATAATGAGATACACCCTGTACCTCTCTTCCATATAGCTTTGACGGTGAAATGGTGTGTAAAACCATCAGATCTGACTGGCCCGCACAATAATTATTGCCGAAGCAGACACGTTGCAATGACAATATCAGAACCGAGGAGTACAACCGCAGATGTAATTATTTTAACTGCGACCACATTGCAGATCAGCATGCCCTGCAATTTTAATTACACCTGTCATAAAAGCTACGGACTCGCAAAAAAACGACTTATCATAAACAGGACGTAAAACCTCGGGTGCACTGTTCATACAACAACAACAACAATTTTTTCTACAAAAGTAATTAGCAAAATATATGCACATTCTGAGAAGTCAATTAGTCAAGTAGAATAATTATTCGGGTGAAATCATGCAAAACCGGTTTACCGTGAAGGAAATCCTGGTAAATTCTCTGATTCTGATGCAATCCCCATTTTGGTGTGGGGAGAGACCAACTAGACCGTTTTGTAGCAATTTTGGCGCAGCACCAGCAATGGCATCAGTCTGTTCCATTGGCCACTTGGGTGGGGATGGAATCCGGTTTGAAACCACTTTGGCACAATCTTTCCAGGGCCCCCATAGTACTATAGGAGTACTATTAGGGCTCGGTCGTTGTTTTCCATGGCATTTGCCTCTCTCCCAATTTAGTCAGATTAGCTCATACTTCCCTTCAGCACATATAGCCTCTCCCCCAATTTCCATTTCGGTCCAGGCCCACTTCACAACAGCTTTGATGGCAGATCCAGCTCCAGGGGGTTTTTTTTTGGGGGGGNGGGGGCATTGTCTATATAAAAAACAACTCCGGTTGTGCCTATACTATCCTTCTTCTTGTTAATGGGAAGATTCCGAAAACTCGCCAATACAGTCTTGGAAGTGCTTCAACACAACAGCTCTATTGGGAGACGAGTAAATCGAGCCACCAACCACCCCCTCTAAAAACCCTTGTGGGTTCTTGGCCACAACCGCTAGTTGGCGGCTGTGAGATAAGAGGCCTTTCAGCAACTTCTGGAAGTTCGGTGGGGGCCTGAGGGGGGGGGGNCTGTTTCTCCCTTGCGAAAAAAAACGGGAAGTTGGCTGAGAGAGGGGGGGGGGGTGGTAATAAAATTGCGAAGAATTACTGCTCACAAGGCTGAGACATTATTACAGCAGCAAATGTTACACTATTTACGCGCCTGTGCTTTATTACTAAAGCGGAGGGGGGGTTCCCCGGGTAATAAAGATGCATTCCTTTTTTGCCGCCTCATTAATCACCGGAGAGGGCGGGGAGGAGAATAAAATATTCTTTTAAGGCAAAGAATGGCAAACAAAGACATGGGCTAAGTAAATTTTGGCTCTAAATGAGGTTTGGAAAAGCAGTAGCACCCTTATATACCCTCTCTCTATTGCCCGCAACGACTTATCTCTACCACTCCAAGCGCCGATTTGGAGTCTTGAGGTCGGATCGATCTTCGAGCCTATTGATTGGAAGGAGCCACTGGGCGTAAATATTAATTGAAACATAATTAAACTGGGGAGGGTTAGTGGTTCAATCATGGCTTTTATCGGCAGGTCCAGGAGGGATGATGAGTCATGATTGGTAGTCTAGACGTGCTTTGGATGGGGGATGCACCACCTCAAATTTGCTGAATATGCTCATTAAAGGGCGCAACTACACCGTGATTGGAGCTCGGCCTGTGCCCTTAAGTAAGCATCAAACTGTCAAAAAAGTTTCATCCATCCTTGCACTAGGTTAGGTTAGGTTAGACTAGGGTTAGGATAGGTTAGGTTAGATTAGGTTAGACTAGGGTTAGGATAGGTTAGGATAGGTTAGGTTAGATTAGGTTAGACTAGGGTTAGGATTGGTTAGGACTGGTTAGGATTGATTAGGTTAGATTAGGTTAGACTAGGGTTAGGATTGGTTAGGATAGGTTAGGTTAGATTAGGTTAGACTAGGGTTAGGATTGGTTAGGATAGGTTAGGTTAGATTAGGTGAGGGTTAGGATAGGTTAGGGTTGGACTATATTAGTTAATGGTTAGGTTAGGTTAGGCCACTCTCAATTCTCATTCACAGCAGCTCCTGTTTAATTATGTACAGGCTCGAAACATATGCTTATTAAGGACACGGCCCTAATTATGAGCTACGGTCTTTCTTTCGCAGCCTTCGCCTTCACCTTAGAGAAGCCAAACGCACATAACTGGTTTTTGATTACCATATGAATAGTTAAGAGCACCAGGCCCGAGCCAGACCCGCCGTTGCCCTGGAGCAACAATGCGTGCTCCCGCAATAATCTATGCAAAATGAGTCCTCATATGGGTATAAAAGGTAGGGGTGGGTGGGTAGAGTCAATACTATTTCTTATAAATTTTTAATCTAGTTTTCATGGAACGAAGGCGAGGAAGAGTCAACTCATTCATATTCTGGATTCTAAGTTGCATGCGAAACTTCTGCCCGGAATTTTAATCAGAAGGAGGGAGGGGTGCAAATGTTCCAGGATGAGCCCGGAGCCTCCTCCCTACCCACCCACCCCCTTCAACCACCTTCGTATACTCTAGTATGCCTTCCAGACTCTATTATCAGGTCTATTACTCCCAACTACAGCAGGATGTGTCAGGACTATAATTAATACCGTTGAAGCACGGGAAGAATCCAAAGATATATGCACATATGCACACTGCAGGGCATAAGCCAGATCTGTGCCCTGGAGGGTGCATAATATGCTCACTTCAGGGCACAAGCGATGTGTGATTGGTCATGTTTATGCCCTGGGGTGTGGATCACATGCTCACTTCAGGGCACAAGCAATGTGTGATTGGTCAGATTTATGCCCTGTAGTGTGCATCTTATGCTCATTTCAGGGCATAAGCATGCTGTGATTGGCTATGTGCCCTGGAGTGTGCATATTATGCTCATTTCAGGGCATAAACATGCTGTGATTGGCTGTGCCCTGGAGTGTGGATGACACGCTCACTTCAGGGCACAATTAGTGTGTGATTGGCCGATTTACACCCTGGAGTGTGCCTCATATGCGCACTTCAGGGCGCAAGCATGTCGTGATTGGCCAGATCTGTGCCCTGGAGTGGGCCCATGAAATCCATCGGATTTTCGGTAATATATTTCTTACAACTATCGATTGCGCTGCAGCACTGCCTGCTTTAGCCCCCACTAATGCATTGAGTTACGGCGTGTCTCCGACGTTACACGGACTTACAGATGGGGCATTACCGGCACTTGACAAGTGCTTTAACTCCTCGTTACCTCCAATCGTTACATATCATTGGACACCCCCCGTTTGCCAAGTCCCCCGATAAAAATCCAGGGGATGGAGGTGTAGTAAAATTGTTTAGAGGGATAATAAACCAGGCGGTGGTCACAAAACTAGACCAACCGGAATCTTCCTTACTGCAGACTCGACCCTTAATTGGTCCCTTTTTCAAGCGCAATTGGCAGTCTTTTATGAGGCCTGCACGTCTTGCCATTCAACTCGCCATTTATCACACCCTGACGTCACTTCCCGTCCAATCAATTGAGACCTGCTGGCGTGATTATTACTGTTATTGTTACGACTATTATGTAGTTCATCACTGGGGGGCGATCAGTGCACGTGCAGCTGGCGTGGGAAAATTATAGGCTGTTAACACGAGCATGGCGTCTATTAGTTATTTATGGCAACTAAATCAGCGCCCCATATTATACAGGGTGTGTCGCAAAAATCGCTGCAAACTGTACATATTTTATCAGTTACAATGAGGCTGTCCTTCAGCAAAACCGCCAAGGAACACGACCTTTCGGTGACATCCTATAGATTCGCACCATCTTTTTAAACCCGATGTCACATAAAGGCTATTACGCTGTGCCATAGCGCAGTAGGGGGTTCTGCCACATTTTTTTTTAGGACGCGAAACGACCTAGCTGTTACCGCATTCGGTTCTTTACAAAACTGGAAGGGGCGATGAGAATCAGCAGGGCCGCCAATCTCACAACAATACCCCCAAGTACTTTCCAACTAGTTCGGATTCAATAGAGCCGCAGTCGTAATTAGAACCCAACCATTGCCGTTGCCTGCACCTGTGGAAAATCCAAATGACTATACATTGGAGTCAACACCACCAGAAAATATATAGTATAACAACATGATTGTGCTTCTTTATAGTAGTACTATAGGAAGATGACTTTTTCTTCTCCCCCAAAAAATGGCCCTCCTTACCCCTCACTTTTTCTGGCGTGGATCCGATGGTGTTGGAATCGATTGGCGCAATTTGTACTTCATCCCGGCGCATCAAAGCTGACTGTGTTGCCACATGGGGACCGGCTAATTGGGCCTTTGATGTCGGAAGGGGGGGGGGGGGGNTTTGCGCTCGACCGAGGAAAAGGCAGAGAGAGTCTACCTTTTTTCAATAGCGCCTAAGGTTGGGTTGTATTAACAGGCTGCGTATAGTCAGGCCAGAGAAACCATTTCGCTTTTTCCCAGTTGCTGCGAATCGATTGGAGGGGAGGGGGGGAGAAGAGTCGGACTTTTTCTTCTTCTTTTTTGGGGGGGAGATGATGGTTGTGTGGAGGAAGAGGAGGGGGGAGACAACGTTGGGAGGCAATTTGGTAGTGGGTGGTAGGAAAGGAAAGGATTCTGGGTGGGCCACAGCTGGGGCCACGGCCAAGGAGGATGAAGAAACGCATAAAAGAGATCGGGTGAAGGGGAATTGCACGTTCTTGATTCTTCGCAGGAACTGTCCCCAACACCTGGCACCCCCTGCAGTGGTGTCCTCAAAATCCTGCTCGGAATTTCCGTTAAGCGGATCCGGAGAGAGGGAGAAATGTGTATATTTTTAAAAGGAAAACATATGCATGCGTCAAAACACAACTTTTCCGACATGGACATGGAAAGTGCAGACTATAATTACACTGCAGCTTGTACAGTACGTATGACGCAAAGAAACTATTTCGGACAATCACTATATGCGAAGAACGGGCTGTTTTCATCGTAAACACCAGTCATTGTTTACATGGACAAAAAAAACAGCGAACCCGTTGCCAAAATTTGGCAAACCTGTGACAATCAAAAAATATTTTAATTAGATGGACTGACGATTTACATCGTAATACTATTCTTAATTCATAGATGGCGTATACTACCCTCCTGCACACTCCTGCCACCCACAAGTCTGCGAGGGATAGCGATACTATCAGGTCGGACAAACATCCGACGGTAAGCCTTTTAAGGAGAAAGATGGAAGATGTGTTTTATCCTACCTTTCTTCTCCTATATACAGATTACAGATTTGTCCGAAACATTTGCTTCGACTTAAAAACTGTAGTCAAAGTTACTATGACTAGTACTAGTCAATTGCTATGTGTCGAGCCGGAAATTATTGCGCATGATACGTATGGCTGTTTTGGCGCGACTTGTTTCATCAAAGTGATTCTGTGGCATCCCAGTAAAACTGAGGGGGTTAGTTATATTGCCGTTTTCATAGCCCGCATTATGCCAATTACATTTTCGCGAAAGGTATGAAGGCGGCAGCATACAGAGGGTGTCTCCCCGGTGGGGGTGCAACCGCTCCCCCCCCCCCTCATCAGTTGTATGTACCCGCAGTTAATTTTCCGTCCATGCCATATTCATATCCAGCCTCCGCTTTGCATAAATTTACAAAACCAACCCGCAGAAATTTTCATACATCAACCGGAGTCATATCGCCATAAATCGCTATTTACAACAGCAATAGCTGTTTACGCAAGTAGCTGCTACTTAAAATCGCTGCTATTCGCTAAACTGCTAGTGGTCACAAATCAGCGTATTTCCTGTCCTTGGTTCGTGGCAATCGATGACATCGTCACCTGCCGTCGTCGATATCCTTTTTTTCCCGTCTCTGTCCCGAGTTCCCCCCAAATCGCATGAGCCTTAACCGTCCCATTCGTCGCCAAGTTAACACCACCTCGCCATCCTTTTAATCCGATTGGGTCACGTGACCCCCGTCCTGGATAAGAGGGGCGCCATAACCCGGAAGGTTTTTATGACGGCGACGCGCGGCCCTCTCTCTTTACCGGGGGGAGATCCCAAGTGCTGGTAATCCTCAACGAAAAAGGGATTTCCCCTACACCTCCACCCCCACCCACAGTAAGAGCCTGCGGATTGAGGGCAGCGTCGGGAACGCTCCCGTTCAGAGAGAAGGAATTTCCATCAGGAATGAATCAGTGTGGGGAAGAAGAAAAAAAAAAATCCTCCTCCCTCCCTCTCCACCTCCTCCCCACCATCCTTCCACCTTCTTAAAGGCTGTCTTGGAATCAAGCGTTTCAATAAAGCTTTTGGAAAGGCATGTTCCAATCCGGGTCTGCTCGGTTAAGATCCGTCCCGGAGGAAGCCTCTTATGCTCACAGCCACGAATCGCCGAATGACTCTCAGGCTTTGTGGCCGTAGTTGCCTCCAATCCCTCAGGAAAGCCAACGGGAACATCATGACAAACACATGGTATCCAACAGGGACATGCCCAGGGTAGCCAACAGGGATATCCTGACGAGCACAGGGTAGCCAATCGCAACAGTCACAGTGTAGCCAACATGGACATTCCTGGATATCCCTATTGGCTAACTTGGGCATGTCGCGATTGGCTACCTTGTGCTCATCAGGATATCCATGTTGGCTACCCTGTGACTGTCACGAGGATAATATCCTGACGAGCACAAGGTAGCCAATCGTGACAGGCCCAGGGTAGCCAACAGGGATATCCTGACGAGCACAGGATAGCCAATCGCGACATGCCAAGGTTAGCCAACAAGGATATCCTGACGACCACAAGGTAGCCAATCGTGACAGGCCCAGGGTAGCCAACAGGGATATCCTGACGAGCACAGGATAGCCAATCGTGACATGCCCAGGGTAGCCAACAGGGATATCCTGACGAGCATAGGATAGCCAATCGTGACAGGCCCAGGTTAGCCAACAAGGATATCCTGACGACCACAAGGTAGCCAATCGTGACGGTCACAGGGTAGCCAACGGGAATGTCCTACAGGGTAGCCAACGAATGCCTGATCTGAAGTGTAGCCAACCGATCTGCTTGTTAGGGTTGTATGAGGAGTGAGTAAAGAACATGGAGGTCTTTGGAAGGGCGCAAAGCTCTGCGGCTTTGCACCTCCCCTCAAAGCGCCCTTTTCCCTAGCAACATCAAAAGTACCTGAGATCGCGCCATAAATGAATTTCCAGCCCTTAGGGTTTGGTGCGGAGGGGAGGGTATATAAGAGGGCTGAAGCCCCCTCTCTACCTGCCTCCATCCTCCCCCTCCACACCCCCACCTACTTTGTTCCGGGGGAAATACCCGCGAAAAAAAGGACTCCAATAGTTAATGGAGCCCATTTCCCTGAAGAAGGCCTTGCGCCGGGGTCCATTAGACGGAAAGAACTGGCGGGTCGGATGGGGTCATTTGGGCCTGCCACCGCCAGAAGATATGGCTTCAACAAATGCACCAGCTTGCTGCATTAGTCGGAACGACGATAAATTAGCTTCACTTCCCCCTCCCCTATACCTCCACCCTCCAAGCGAAACTACCTGCAATGAGCTTCATCTTTGTCTCCGGCCGAGATCAAGTAAGCCCAGGCTTCCCCCCTCCGCCATGTTGGACTGTTCATTCAACGATAACAGCGCTTTGCAAAAGGGTATCATTCATCTGTGCCACCGCTGATGCGATTCAATTAATATCGGCGGGAGGCTGGGGGAGAGGTTTGGCGCCCAGTGATTGGATCAATGCGGTGCATGTACAGCCTATCTGAAGAATTATTTCCAGCACTGGATGCAAAAGGATGAGCCGTTGCACACTGGTTGATACGTTGGTGTCATTGATAGGCTAAACAGGCCCTCTACTATAGTGATATGGCAGGCCAATGTATGTCTCGATAAGACAATAATTCGCAACTTCAGCTCGTCAGTTGTCCGGTCAGTCTCTTGACGGCCCCCGTCATTTGACTCTCTTTGAACAGTGACGTCCAGTCAAGATCTGACGGCACTAACGGCGGTCCTGACGACCCGTCAAAACAATATTGGAGAAAGGGATCGTACGCACGAGTCCATGAAGGAACATGCTGTGGTTGGCCATGTTATTTTATTTTTGAAACCTCGGCTGGGGGAATGTCATTTCCAGATGCAGGGTATGGGGGCAGAGTTAGTTCCTGTGAACATAATTAGGGCAACAGGCAGAGAGGGGGAAAGGCTTTATAGTGACATCGCAGGGGGGAGATATTGAGTTGGATGATGGATGCGGCTGGTGGTAGGTTCCAATTAATTGATGCAACGCGATCGGAGAGGAATTTAAACGCGTCGCTCTGCGCCACTGTGCGGCAACGTATGCTAAAGAAAATATGTTATAGGAACGTGTAAACGGCAGGGTGCATATGGCAGTCAGTCAGTCAGTCAGGCAATCCGTTTGTTGATCGAGGGCTGGCAATCCGGGAGCGGTGATCTTAATCCGAGCGGCGCAAGTCCCCCAGGAAACTTGATCCCCGGCAGTTTACACTGCGCGTCGCCTCGACAAATCCACTCCGCACACCAACTACCTCATCCAGCCTCCATTCAGGTAAATCGGGTTATCTGGCACATCCTGTCACCAAGCCCTCGGATTATGTTTATCCCGACGACATTGTTGCAAGCCAATTTGTCTTAAACCATCTATAGTAATCACAGGGTGCTGCAGAGAATAATTGTTTACTGCACCGCCTGTGCTGCAATGTGTGTGTGTGAGCCCCTTTTTTAAATACAGGAGAAAAATGGCCGGCTAAAGGGCATTGATGGAAAGTTATTGACGCAGTTCTACTCATGAAAGGTAGTAAAGTGGGCTTTAAACCTTCGACCACAAAAGAGTGATGGGCATTCAGTCACTCTGATAACCTGAAGCCTGCTACCTATAACCTCCATCAGACTATACATAAGTGCTTTCTACACGGCATTGACTCATTTACCGGCCGCCTTTGGCGCTCAAGGGGCTAATTGATATCCAACCAATTAACTGCCCTAATTCAAGCCATGCCCCCGTCAATCCGGTTGTCTCTTCAAAAACGCCGACGCCTGCTTCTAACCTCAGTTTAAAACACAGGTGGACTGGAAATACATTTTCCTATATAAAAATGGCACTAGACGAAGACAAGCCTTCCACGCTGATAAATAAATACAGATGCTTTTTCGGCCGAATATATTTTATCCGGGTCGCAACACACAAAATGGATTGGGTTTAGGTTTTGAACAGGTCCGGATTTCAAACATCGGCGGCCAGTTCAAAGGCAATGTGTCTGCTGCACTCGGATGTTGGGGGTTGTTTTTTTTTCAAGAGAAGCTAGACCCGCATAATATCTGACAGTCCCGGATTTGTTTGCTAATGGCCCCCGCAAGTATTTCGTTCGCCTTTTCGCTCCAGGTTGAGTTGACAATTTTCCATGAACATATCGGTGTGATTTTTTCCCCCCCTCACAATATTGCATAACGGTTGGCTGATGGTGGGGTCAGCTTTAATTGGATGGAACTTGCTGCCTTGTGAGCAGCGAAGAACTCCGGACACCAGAGGTAGAGAGTGGTGCTGGGCAGTGTTTTTCCACTATCAATTGCTGTGCTTGACTGGGATTAACTCTCCTCTATCATGGTTTTTCCGAGCGTTCAGCCGTGCAATCCTGTTTACAATGGCCGCCACGTGCTTCCCTGTGCTGCTGCTGGACCGTCCCGCTGCTGCTGGCTTGCTCTGTGCCCAAATAATTGTATACATTGTTGCTGCTCAGCATTCGGGTCCAGGACACACCCGTTCGATAAAGTGTGCTTTTCCCCACCGGGGAACAGGGGGGNGGGGGGGGGGAAAGCGAATTTTTTTCGTTGAACTAAACATGCAGCATCCAGCTCCAGCAGCAAGGGGAAGAAAACCCTCCCTTTTTGCCCGTATAATCCCGGATAAGGATTTGTGCCGATAGGGCCAGAGCGATCTCAGACTCCGCTGACTCCCGATACCACAGCCTATCAATTTTGCAAGGTCTGCTCGTCCTCCAAAGCCATGGGACTGGGCTTGTCTACCATTGTTAGAAAACTGTCGCTATCACCCTCCCAAAAAAAATATGTTTCGGACACTTAACACACTCGTTGGCATCATGTCGATTCTAATACATTTTTGAACTGCCCAATTTTGATTCTGCCCGACTTATCCTTCAGATAAGCAAATTGCCATTGGCCAGTAAAACTCCAATAAAGAACCTTTTGAATATTTGATCGCTGGACCGTACGTTTGGCCCTCCCCACTACTATTATTCCTTCTGTGTAAATAGTACTCACTCCCACGCTGCCTCCTCTTTTTTTATCATTCAAGCACACGGTCGTCAAGTCTTTCCGCTCTTTTTAACGGCACGATTTGTCGCGCACATGTCGTGATAATTACACAGATAAGCCAACAGAATTTTCGCCAAAAAAAAAGGTGTGGCTGGTTGCAAATTTTTTTTTTGTGTGTGTAAAAATTTGTGTCTTGTCCCGTCAGAGATATCGATGCTGATATTGTCATATGACAAAGTGCACCGTAATTGGCAAGTGCAAGTCTCTGTCGTATCGAATCGCTCAAATTGTTAGGCTTTTCCATATTCCCAAGAGATGGACCAATCATGTTTCCTACGCTACAACCTTGAACTACTAACTTTCTGAATTAAAAATCGTAGAATAACACCATCGATTTCCCCCCGCAGTTTAATAATTTAACCCCCATCCTCTATTTTTTCTACATGGTTACTTCTGCCATTTGGGCTGGTTAATCTTAACACCTGGTTAATTATTCCTCTAGTTATTTTTTCCTACCTGGAAAGGAGTCGACCAGGCCAGCCAGCAGAGCCAGCAGCAATATCCTCCACCACACTCCCATCATTTGAGAAACCTTCTCCTTAAAAAAGTTTCACATCACGTCACTAACCGGCCAGATTGTTTCGTGCACATCGACCATAAAACTGTCGGTTTATTTCGAGATTCTTCCCGCCCATTGCCACTCACAACACGTGTACTTTGAAAGTACAGAGCTACGTCGATCAGCAACCGTCGAGATGGCCCGACGGCCGGCCACTGATCACTGGGAGGGGGGGCCACCCTCCGTCGGCAGCATCCGTGTGTATGTGTGTCAGACTCACCCCCCTCCAACCTCTCTTGGGTAAGAAGATGCGCAGAGAGACGCTGCGCCAACAGGCAGCAGCACAACACGGGGTGTAAGGAGGAGGGTTCAGCCTCCTGTTTTTTTTCGGAGGCAGGACCCGACGTCGACGACGCAGGTGCGACGGAGGATGGCCCTGCCAGGAGGAGGAGAAGAGGACCACACTGTCAAACCGGACTGGGAATAGAGCACGTGCTATTCATGTGGTACACTCTACGACACTTCCATCAAAATGAAGCTACAACTACTAGAAACAACTCCCATAGGTATCATCCTGGTATTATGATGTCGCGGTCCGATTTTTTTACAAAATTTTTGCAAGTGTAATCCTCTCTCGATGGTTAAGTGCTTAAAATTTTTTTAGGGGGGAGGGGGGCTCGTCTCTCTTTTTCGGACACACACTCGCTGCGTCATCGCCACCGTGACAGGATTATTTATGCATATCCGCTGACAACAGCTGGCCTAACCCCCTTGGGTATATGCTGCGTACTACAGTATAAAACCGGCTGTTTCAAAAATACCTGCAAGTTTTATTCCCACGCGAATAAGATTTTTTTTTGTTTAAAATCCTCGCAAAAATTGCAAACGAGGCGACCTAACTTTAAACGCAACTCCTCCGTATTACTAGGCTAACAGTAACAAGAGCATTGTTTATTTTTTAAAATATTATAGTTACCCCATTCTGGAGCAGTGCTCCTTTAGTGGCAACAGGAGCATTGTTGAATTATTAATATGCGTGCCTTTCGGTGCGCTGTTTACGCAGCTTAATTTTGCACGCTGTGTCATCAGGTTAAGGCAAAGAGGCTGCCAGGTAAAGTACCCACTTATATGTAATCATGTGTACACATGTTAGGTCCTATAGTGGCTAGACGCTTAGTATAATAAATTAATATTATTTAAAAAAATTTGTGGTCGTAATGAAGTGCGCTCTCTTTAATGGCTTTTTATTCGACCGATTTTACCTCTCGTTTTTTTTACAACCGGCCAACGTTTTACGTGCAACAATAGGTGTTCCGGGGAGTGCCTAATATTTCCTCAATTCTAAAAAGGTCTCGGGCGATTTAAACATTTTGAGGGGGGGCCTGAACACACAAAAAAAAAGCTCCCGGTTCTGGCGGGTCAGGAAGGTTTGGTTGTAATTGATTCAGGGAGATTACAACTGACAATCATGATCCCTATTCGGTTGCGTGGGTTTAACCCCATGTCCAGCCTCTCTCTCTGGCCTAACTCTCCTCTAGTCTCTTTTTCTCCCCATTTTTTTGTGTGTGCTGAGTTCCAATTCGCAATCGGGAATGAATTAGGGCCTGGTGAGTTATCAAGCAGCCAATGATGACGTTTCAGGAGATAAATTTTCCTCCGCTGCATAACATGATTCTGGCAGAAAAACGAGGGAAAAAAAGAGACAGTCAATCAATCCGACTTCTTCTTCCCCCATCAACAGTCCCTTGAACAGTCCTATACTCAACAAACAAATTTTTTTTGTTGAGAAGTGGAGGAAGAGAAATGACCAATTATTTAATCAACACTGCAATAAACCACAAGAAAATGATGCGGAAGAGTCTGTTACATACATCGTGACTTGCTCTAATGAGACTATAAGGACATGAATGAACCTGTTTAAAAATATTCATACTGGGTTCAACATGGGTTAATTTTGGATTCTATACTTAGAGCGGGACATGCATGTCCAACTGAAATAATAAATTAGCACAGTGCTATTTTTTTTAACATTATGGTTTAGGTTCTTTCACTAACGAGTGGAACAAAACAATTTTTTTTTGCAAACTAATGAGTGCTTTGCGGCTAGTTTGGGGAAAAAAGTGAAAAATTGCAATATGCAAACCCTTTTAACTTTGGAAATCAATATTATGGGGGGGAAATTATCATATTGTTTGAAACAACCTCCAGACAAAAATAGGCCTATGATGGAGTATCCCGAACGAAACAACTCTGCTAAATACATGCATAAACGATGAGATAACAGCTCTTTACCAGGCTAATTCAAATTGCAAAAAAAACACAAACGCATTTTTTTTGTCTTAAAGAAAAATAGCAGAAAATGAAGCAAATTCGTACGTCAGTGAGCAGCAAAAAGGACTGTATGAAGCGCTCCCCATCCCTTTCGTTTATTCCAAGTGAAGTGTAGCAGAAGTATCTTTCCAGCACACACAAAAAGGGAAAGAGGTTTTCTACCTCTCTTTTTTTAAATATATATAGAGGCCTATATTTTAACTTCTCCTACCCACCCTTTCGAAATATTCTAGCTGAAGCAACCTTGGAGGAAGTTGAGAATAGAGAAGCAGAGTGGAAACTATTGGCATCATTTGAGGAAAAATCCTTTGACAAAATATTTTGCCTATTGCAAAGTACATATGTGCCTTGATCACATTTTTTGGGGGGCAAAACGTCCTCGTGTATATGCAGTGTGAGGTGCATTAAATGAAATGCCAAACTGCAGTACAAAGAGTGTGCAGTGTGGTAAGCCACATCCGCAGAAACCATCTCAAAAGTACGGTGCAACTAATCCCTCTTTTTTTTGTACAGGGCGAAACCTCAGCTGGCGAAAAACACACCGACAAAATATCGAGCTATATAATATGCAAACCGCGACTGGATTTGCACAAGTAAAGGCCAACCTTTTGTGCGGATTAGTGCAAAAAAAAAGCTAGTGACTTCGGTCGTACACGATGTGGCCAAAGTTTGCTTGAAATACAACAATACATCGTGATCGTTTGTGCAAATATGTGGGACCTATCCGTCTGAAAATTGCACAAATATTTGCTAAAAACGACCGAAATTAATTGATGCGTTTACCCTTTGAAGCAAATATTCGGGAAATCTTTGGTTGTAACGGTTTCAATTACAAGCCCTTAGACCTGCAACATGCCTTGCATAATTAAATATCGGCTGACCAATTTGCCTCAATGGATGGTGTATTACCTGGTTAACAACCATGATTTAATTATATAAATGCATTTGTTGGTTCGTTCATGTCAGAGGGACCCATCATCTCTCTATTTTTGCGGGCCTCCTTGTGTCTCGCAGACCACTTATAAATTCCAAAACACTGCAGGCCTGCAAATGACCCATTATCTATGCATTAGCGTATCCGGGTGTAATTTACGTACTACTCGGCGGATCAATAATGTTATTGCACAAAAATTAACGAGGATTAAAAGGGACGGCCTCCATGTTCACGAGGTGGTTTTTCAATTGGGCACATATTAGCCGGCGTTGCCACAGATTCCTCAGAGAACCACTTGTGGTGCCTAAGGGCCATAATCCTCACAATCATACCACTGTGTATATTATGTGTAGCGATATATAGTTAGCTTTGGACTGTTGAGAAACTTTCAAAAATAATTCAGCTGTCGTGACCACCGAGGTACGTTCACTAGGCTGAAAAATAATATATGGATGTATTGCACAAGAGCCTTCGGGCCCTTTTCAGACCTCGATTTCATTAGGAAAAGTAACAATATTTGAAAAATCAGAGTGTGGCCGAAACTGTACAGTACCGAACATAACATGGCCTCGGGGGGTTGGGGGGGTGGGGGGAACCTCATCCATTTTAAAACAACAATGGTAGCAGGCGTCTGCATCGAAGTGTTGCCTTATCAAATATTTTTTCTACAACAGACAACACATCGCTGTTTTGTATAGTTAGATGCACACGTATAATACAAGGTGGTGCAAAAGGCCAACTTTTCAAAAACTGGCCGTTAAGCAATTGCAACTGGCTTAAACTCTAGTTATATGCGCCTGATCGGTTCGTCTGTGGCGTAGGGGGTGAGATGTGACGGGCATGGCGTCCCATAGGCAGACAGGTTCCCATGGGTGCCATGCGGTGCCAGGAACGCAACCATGCGCGAAATGGAGGCACACCGCCATCGGAGGCGCAGCGGCGGATCCCTCTGGTGGTGGCGTGGGGTCTCCAGCTCCCCAGACGGAGGAAGAGGGTTTGTAAGGGCCCCCTGTAGAGTTTGCCTCCCCTTCAGTGCAGTGAAATGAATAGTCAGAAGAGAGAGAGAGTGCAGAGGAGGAGGAGGAGGAAAGTTGAGTAATGGAGTGAGAGTCGGTCCCCAACACCCCTCAGCAACACGGGGGCCTCTGCCTTTAATGCACCTTTGCCCATCTCAGATAATGTAATATGCCTGCCCCAGCGGTCTCTCTCGGGCGTCGGTGGCGTCGCCGGCGTCGCTGCAGCGTGTGTGTGTCGAAGTTTGATGCCGCTCCTGGGAGTCCAGTAAAAATGGGAGGCAAAAGCGCAAGCACTGCAGCGTGCAAAAGCACACACACACACAATATCCGCATGCAACAACTGCAGGAGTGCAATGTACCCAAATCGATTTGCATTTTTAAAGCAGGGAAATGTTACGATCAAAAAGAAATCATTAGCACATATTTTGTGGTCCATCCTCCCCCAGCCCTCACATGCCTAAGGATGCAATTGACATCTCTCACAATACCCCTAACATCCCAGCTCATAATACAGCGAAACGTGCTTCACTCTGGCGACATGCCCATCCCAGGCTTACAAAACCACAGTTCATACCGGTCTAACACATGTTATTCCTCAATATTCCTGTTGAAATCCTGGGTAAAAAAATGGGGCATACAGATAATGGGGGGTAGGGTTGGAATTATGGTCCGGGGGTTAGATGCATCATCATTTTGTGGGCTGGACCGTATTGGTCGCAGGTTATTAGCCTAAGCTGCATGTCCTATCAGTGAGTGGGGCCGGGTGGAGGGGGGTGGAAAATGAAATATTGCCAATGGAAATAGCACCATGCAAGTGCGGATTTTGGACTCGGGGTAGTAGAGGGAAGGGGGGGGGAGGGCAAGTTAGTCCAAATCTCTCAGATAAATTCCACCAAAAGCCGCTCATTAGTGGATCAACAGCCGGGAATATACTGCGGCCAAAAGGTTTCCCCTTCCCATCCCTACACCCACCCACCTACCACCCCATGTCAAGCGGCTCAAATGAAACTAGGTTGCATGAATTAAAGAGCATTTGAAAGCCAGAATTTTAGCTCGGGGGTATTACCGGCAGAGGCTCTCCATTAGACGTGGGAAAAACGGATGAAATCTGAAACTCTCGCTTAAGCCACTTCCACCACCCGGATCCAGGGGGAAAAAAAGAGCTGTACACGCACTCAAAAGTCATTAAATCTGAGCGTTATTTGATAAACTCCAATTAACATGTAAGCGACAAGTTTTTTTTCTCCCCCCACTTTAACACTCCGTGAAGGGACAGCACATCACAATTTCAAACCCAGATTATTATTTTTTTGTCGCCATCTTTCCGGGACACAAAAGGAGTTTTCAAGGCATGGCTCGGGTCAGCTGGAAAAAAGAATCAAAAAAAGACTGAACTGAGAGATTTTTTTCTTTCCTCCTTCAGTTCCAAGCATTGAAGGTAAAGATCCGGTGACACAGAAGTTATGACTCGAATGAAGCGTGTCCCGAAAGTCATCATCAGACCTGCTCACTCTTTCTTCCTTTTCTTTTCATCGTCGATGCCCGGCCATTCTCTCGTCTGTTCGAGTCCAGTTCCATCCTCATCGGAAACGTATTATTGGCGCGCAGCTGTCAATAGGAAAGGTCCGGAACGTTGGCTCCTGCAGTTTATTGTTCGATTCTTCTCCCCAAAAAAGAGAGGGGGGGGGGCACAATTCTCCAAAGCTAAAGACGACCGAACGAGGTCAGTCAGTAGACTGCAGTAGATCAAATCTACAGCAGGTTGCTGGAGTGAACAAACCAGTGATGTTGCTTATTAGTTAGTGCCAATTTTCGCGAAACTTTTCCATCATCTGTCTGATGCTTTGGAAAAATCCGCTGTGATACGAAAAGCGGATTCCAGGTTTCTTTTTGGAAAAATTTTCTCTCTTTTTTTGGGGAGAGGAGAATAACATTATATGCGGAGTTTCTTTTGTGCTTTTTTTTAAAAAGGAGAAGGAAAATGCTGTAAAATTTTCGACAAAGAAAATGCTAGGCGGCAGACTCGTAAGCTTCTTTTCTGTAGTCTAATGTCGCGAATTTATAGCGTTAAAAAATAACTAGCATTATATGTTTTTCCGGACAGTTCGGGGTAATTTTTTGGAGTGAAAGACACCTTGAGAGGCTCGGATGCAAAACACCTTTTTTTATTGCATTTAATTACAAATGTGCTCTTGATTAGTAATTTTAAAATCATCCAGGGTGTGAATGAAAGAGGTTGACGACCTAATATGGTAGTTTAAATGTCATCGAAATTAAACACAAAAATCTCAAATTATTTGCGCCATTGAGTCAACAATGTGGATCGTAAGATTCGTAAATAATTAACAAGGGGCTGAAATGTTCATTAGTTCATTTCCGATATTCATCCGGATAATAATTCCTCTATTTTCAAGCTTTCTCCATCTCGGTAACTCTCTCCCATTTTGCTCTAGATTCAGGCACTCAATTAGCTCTGCTTTTGATTGGCATTAAGTCGAGTATCTTTTTCCCCCTTTATTTCCCTCTCCTTTCCAACTATACCCACCCTTAAAACCTTATACTCTTCCCAAATGAAGGCCCGGGCCCCTCTTCTCTTTCCTTTTTGGGGTTGAGCAATTTCGGCATTCTCTGCGGTCTTGCAAAGTGCTTTATCTCCAAGCCTTGCCATCAGATTAGATAACCGCAACTTGAGTCGGCTCTATTCAAAAAAAGGTGCATTATACTCTAGTAATCACAGAATAATTGGCTTCTGCGACTCTGTCTTAGGTGCATGTAGTGCTGGACATTAATCGTGTCGTACTTGTGGCGCCACCAGTACTGTACCCTTCGCACGACCCTGAGAGTGGCAGTAGTGTGCCACCTATGTGAGCGGATATGGTACTACTTTTTGTGTGTGTATAGGTTTTTATATGTTCAAGTTGGGCTTCAGGGGAGGTGTGTTTGGGCCTGTTTGTCACTTGCTTTAATTTCCTGCTGGGCTGGAATCAGTTGGCAGCCCTCCCCCCTTCTCATTTCTGGCGAGTCCATCCGGTTGCTGGGAGCCATCAATAAAACCCCCTGTAAATGCCACGCGACCTTCATTATCACTCTGGAATTTAACCTCCTCCCCCACACCCCCAGCACACTCCATAGAGCTGTGCAACTCCTTCTCAGATAGACACACAGTCGATGTGGTGGACCCCAAAGGAATTTGTAGCAAATTGACTAGATCAGTTTACGAGCTTGACTGGAAGATAAGTGCGGGCTAATCCTTCCCTCCCCCTGGTACTGAGAGGTGAAGGTACAATCCCCCCCCCCTCCCACCCAACCCGATAATGGGAATTACGCAATCTGCAAATCCCCCACCGGATAACAACATGCATTGCGCTAACTAGGGCACTGATAAGTGGATATCAGAATAGCTGCCAATTTACGCCCTGAAAGACACAAGTTGGAACCTCAAATTAACAGAATCTGTTAATTTGAGGTTCCAACTTGTGTTGTTAGTTTTAACGCTGTTATAATCTGATTATAACCTTAAAACTAACATCTAGCTGTTATCGTTAACACTTGTAACATTTTAACACTGGACACTTATTAGCTACGAATTCATCACTGTTGTTAGCTGTTAGTTGAAACACTGTTATTAGACCCCTAATAATAATAGTAGTGTTAAGACTAACAGCGAACAACAGTGTTAAAATTAGTAGCTAATAAGTCGGGTGCTAAAATGTTAAAATGTTCAGTGTTAACACTAACAGATGTTAGTTTCAAGTTATTAGATGTTGGTTTTACCATTTTATAAGTTGTTAGTTATAACGCTTATAAGTTGTTAGTTATAACAGTTATAAGTTGTTAGTTATAACAGTTATCAGTTTAGCTATAACAGTTATACGTTGTTAGTTATAACAGTTAGAAGTTGTTAGTTATAACAGTTAGAAGTTGTTAGTTATAACTGTTACAAGTTGTTAGCCATAACAGTTATAGCAGTTATTAGTCGTCAGTTATAACAGTTATTATCTCTTAATTTTAACACTTTGCTTAATATCCACCAATTTGGGGAGACGGAGTGGCGCCGCGGTAACGCGCGCGCCCACGGAAGTTAAGGTCCCGGGTTCAATCCCCACCCGGGGTTCCCACCTTCTTTCGTGCAGAGTTGGGCCATCTCTGGCTTCGTTTCGGGTGGCAATTTCCGGCAGACTAAGCCACCCGGGGGAGTTCACAAAATGACGATTAGAGACATTGCACTTGCACTTTGCACATCCCCTCCCACCCACCCTTGGAGCATACTAATTAAGATTCTTCTTAAACTCGCTCCAAAAACAATTCCAAAGGTGGCAACCCACCCCCCCTAAGGAGTAGTATAACTCCCCCCGTGGGGTAATGAAAAAAAAAAATCTACCAATTTTAACATTGTTGTTAGCTGTTAGTTGTAACTTAGACCTAATAATAGTGTTAAAATTAGCATCTAATAACAGTGTTGAGACTAACAGCATGCTACTGATAGTGCTAAAATTAGTAGGTAATGAGTCGAGTGTTAAATTAACAGCTAATGTAACTGTTATAACTAACAACTCATAACAGATATAACAACTAATAAATGATAAACCTAAGAGGTAATGACAGTTTAAAATTAACAGAAATGACAGTGGCAAAATTAACACAAATAACTGGTGAAATTAACAGTCAATAACTGTGTTAACATTAGTGGCTAATAACTGTCGGAATTAGCAGCTATGCAGCTGCTAATATAATGGATGTTCTGATAGCTAAACTATACGAGTGTAGAGCCAAATTCAAACGAGAATCGTCAGAAAATGGCGGCCTGAAACACACCTGAGCTTTGATCATTTCCTCCGGATAGGCACACATTTATGGCCTTCCAACTTTTTTTCTCTTTTTTTTGGAGGGAGGAGGAGAGGGAGGAGGGGGCTTATGGAGAGCAATCATTGAAATGGGAATCGACAGCCGTTTTACACGCCATTTGGACAATTTGGGACGAGAGTGCTGCTGCCGGGCCACCCCCTCTTTTTGCGCGCCAATTTTTTTTCCTCCCCCTCCCTTGGCGAGCAGAGTGTTATTTCGAGGGAGGGAGTAGGGGGAGAGGGCTTCAATAGTTTGCTATCGGTTGGGAAAATTAAGCCAGGAAATTATCGGGCCCCGCACATATTGTGAGGGGCGCCATGTTGGAGAGGACTCGGACAAACTTATGCGCTTTGCCTATTTCCATGTATGAACAGTCCTGAAGCTCAAAATAGCCTCCAAGAGAGGCGCTACTGCCTTTACCTGACCTAGTACGCACCCACATTCGCGCAGGTCCATTGTGCTGCGCGAATGTGGATGCGCACTCGGTCGGGAGGAAAAGAGAGGAGCGTCTCTCTTGGAGGCTATTTTGATCTTCAGGACTGCTACTGTTCTTAGCAAAAGTATAGCAGAGGGAGGAAAGTCCTATGCGATATGATTATGATCGATTCATTTCAAGGATGGCTGTTATTTGTCTGTGAACATCCGTCGTAAATTAAAGGCATAAACGCGACTATGCATTGAGAAGAGATGTCCTCGCATAAAGGATGATTGATCTAAGACAAAACGACGTCCTCTCTTCTCTTTTTTTAGAGTTTGCGAGCCTCCCCGAATTGGAGGGAGGGCGTATCTTCCCCCCTCCCTTCCCCCCTCTTTCCGTTTAAATCAATCGTTTTTAATGCATCCCTTCGACTTTTCTTCCGATTACGCCGGGGAATAGTCGATAGATGGCAATCGCGTCTCCGTTTTCCAAAGACTGTATGAGGGGGGGGAGGGATTGGAACTGGAGCAGGCCTTTTAAAGATGGGGGAGAGAGTCCCCCTCCTTCCCCCACCACCTTCCCCCCAAGATCTTGAATAGAGAGACGAGAACGGCAGCAGTGATTGCCCCCCCCCCCTCAAAAAAGAGAGAAAAAATTGAATAGGGCCCCGTAGGCACGGCAACGGACCTTCATCGAAAGGAAGCTGCCGAAATGGAGTGGAGGGAGAGGGAGGAGGGAGGGAAAAGGACTATTCTTATTTGCATAAACCGAAATACCCCATCCGGTATATGCAATACTGCAGCACAGTTCGCTTCCTTGATTAGTTTCAAGTTTGCAGCACACCAAGTCCTTACTATATGGATAATGCTCG
>KZ539387.1:0-22292 GCA_000934665.2 Catajapyx aquilonaris
ATCATCTTTTGAATAACATACTTTAATCATTTGCCTGTAATGTGATGGATTTTGATTGCGGGAGGAAACGGGAGAACCCCGAGAAAACCCACGCGAACACGGAGAGAACCCATCGAAACTCTATCCACATAAGTATCCTCCGTCCAACCCGGGGATCGAACTCGGGACCTTAGAGGTGGAAGGCTGCGGCGCTAACCACTCGGCCACCGTGTCGCCCCTGCTTCCTTATAGAATTCTGTGCTTAATAAAGCCAAACTTCTCTAACTCGAATCTTCTATAACTCGAAGTTTTTTTCCGGTCCCATGGATATTCGACTTACAGAAGTTTTACTGTATATGGTAAAAATATTAATAGATACTTGCATGAAGATGCTTAACCAAGGAACCGCTTACACCATGTGGGTTTGTTCCCATGAGCAGTAGTAGTTCCTGAATTAATTTCAATTTACTATATTTATGTTGAACTTGGTGCCAGTCAACATATGCATAAGTGATTGAGATTGGAGGAATAATTATAAGTAACCCTTGGGAGTTCATTAGTAAATACAGTCGCCATAAGTTGGGTCGTTCATCAGCTGGGGAATTCCTATATGCTCAATATTCCAACAAGTCTTATCTACCTGGTTGACATTAGGGTGGCAGAAGTGCCTGAAGGTATTCCAAAAGGCTCTCTCCCACCCTTTGGGTGCAAGGTTTATTCAAGTGTGTTCAAGTGTGACCTTGTATTGCACTTTTTCGGCAAGGCCAATCAACTCCCCTCATACAAAGGTAAAAACATCCCTGTTTGGCACCATCCTAGACTACAGGCTTACGCAACACAAACCCATTCCAAGGTTGTGTAGGATTCTGAATGCATTCCCATTTCTCATGACTAAATTGGCATGTTGCCTGGATTGGCATGTGCTGTACGCTTCACTCAAAATTACCGCCTGAAACTGTGAGACAGTAGTGCCCACTCTGCACTCATGCTGGCAGAGTCCATCTTGCATAAAAGGTTCTTAAGATGACCCCTAGGTATTGTGCAACCCAGAGAGATACTCCATAATTTCATGACCTGAGAATATCCTAAATATGAGGACAGGTGTCTACAATATATTGCATTTTGATGCACTTTCTATGCCTTTTCACATGACCCCTTCATGACAACCAAATGGTGACACATGATCTAGTTAAAGCGATTATGATGTGATTCATACACTAAGTTTATGAGGCAATACAATTTACAAAATATGCAGTATGATACTAGAATACTTCAAGAATTCACTTGCAATGTCAAATAGGAACATTTTAAAATCAGGCGACATCTATCAGTATCACTCCTTGAAATTTATTTATTGATATTACAATATGATGCATTTCTGTGATTCTTTGGACCACATTTGAGAACATGCAACAACATTTGCAATGGTCAGAAAAAACCCAAATCTGCAATGTGCAGTGACATCTGGAGTTGCTACTCCACCTCGATAATGCTATTATAGCTAGACTGGGCACTCTGACATCCCACGCAATAACCATGCAACTCGAGATACATAAGTACTGTGGAAACCCAGTATCTGGAAGAGCTTTCCTTGCCAAGTTATTAGTGAATGAGAACCTGCAATCTTAGTTTCATAAAACTCACGATTCTTGCTATCAGCCACACACAGATACAGGCTTGGGACATCAGAGCTATGTACAGTAGACTTTTTTTTTTTTTGTGCTACACCATGATAGGGTCTTGGGCCCTTTTAGGTGGGGGGAAGTGGCGGTTCCCAAGGGAGGGCGCTCTTAAATAGTTTCTAGTCATTTCAGATCTTCTTAAATACCAGACCCTTTTTCCTGGTCATGGGTAGAGAAGGGAGTGCAATTCTGCCCAGACATGTTGGATGAAAAGCAGAAAAAGACCCGACAGGATTTGAACCCCAGGTGTACAGTAAACTTATGGAGATTAATGAGCAACTCTTGACCTAACTGCACATCGCATATGCAGGCTTTTTTTTCCCTGACCATGGCAGTCATTCTTGGTTGTTATGCAGCTTCCCATTTTATACATTTTATGTTAAAAGAGAATGTCAATGTTTAAAATTCCTGGAGCAGACTCACCAATTCAATCTAAAAGGTCATATCTGGCTTTAATTCCCCCTATGTGCCATTATTTTGTCTCTCTTCATTACCACTGCTGCACGTGTGATTTTCTCCGTTTATTTTTAAGCCGGTTTGGCGCCAAATCAAAAAAGCTGTGGATGTAATGACCTCTTTCGACTGTTTTTTTAAATGAAACAGTTGCATCTGGACTAAGGCCCAGCAACTTGTAACTTTATTCATGTCCTGTTGAAGTTGCAACTCATCTGGTTTGTGAAAGGAGGTGAGTAGTGTCTTGGAAAAGAAATCAGTTTTTTTCCCCCACCCCTTCGAGTGATTATTGGTCCATCTGTATACCACAGAATGTGACATCGATAGAGCTTCAAAAGAGAGTCAAGTTCATTTGAGGGGGGTGGTGGATAAAGGTGACAACCCTCATTTTTGTCATTTTTATTATTACATGCTTTACATTAGCTTCACAGCCACGGTTGTGTGAGAGAGTTGCAGCGAGTTCGCAATTCCTACACCATCTAGGAGGAGGGAGTCACGTTAGGGGGTGAGTTCGCAAACTTCCACACCATCTAGCGGTAATAGGGGTAGTAGTCACGTGAATGAGTCAGTTCGCAACCTCCACGCCAGATGGAGAAGTGACAGGCTGTTCGCCACATCCACACTAGAGGGCCGGAGTAGACACACGAGACTGTCACCTTAAATGGCGCGACTACTCGCCATTCCTACATCATCCACCACCGAAATACCGTCACTTTCCCATCATATCACCAGACAGTTACACCCGGTTACACCTCAAACTGCGCCATTTCTGTCTAAACTCTAGCGCGCCCAGTTCAAAAACCCGCAGATCGTCATATGACGACCGTAGGCCTCAAAGGGTTAATTTGCTAGGCATTGTTGCATAAGGGCATTTCCATGGGATTGCGAACTTGGAAAAAGAGAAATTGTTGATATTGTTATTGATTTTGATACATGTTAATATTGTTAAGTTGGATATTGTTGAAGACAAAGGAGTGAGAAGATTCGGTAATATGCGCGTTGTGGGAGTTAGGCTCATTTTCGGAGCTGAAATATGCGGCATTAAATTTCTCGAAAAAAGTAACCCCTGATGGGCTAGTAATAATATAATTAATTAATAAATAATAATAACTGGGGTAGTGCTTTCACCCCCAACTGGGGGTATATCACACGTTCCTTTATTTTTGTTATTATTATTTTTTTTACAGTAGCTGGTGCAGGGACAAGGTAAGGATAGGAAGGGGGGACACTGGTGCATGTGCAATCTCTCATGTTGGGGGTCGTGTGCAGTCCCCCAGGGGGGTCCGTTCGCCATAGATGGCCCCCCTAGATGCGGGTCAGAAACCCCCGACTGACCCGCATCTCCTCCAGGACAGGGAAAGGAGGGAAACGGCTGTGGCCTATAATACGGTACGATCCCGGAAATTATTCCTGGAGTGACCTTGGGAAACCACAGAAAACCAAGGTCAGGATCGCCGGCCTCCGGGATTCGAACCCAGGACCTCCCGATTAGCAGTCGGACACCATATCCACTACACCACTACTGCTTCGGTCCCTGATGGGCTAGTTAACCCTTAACTTGCAACGTGGGGTTCTTTTCGGACCCCAGGGTATACTTATAATGTCACCACCCTGATGCATGTTTTTGTCAAAATGAAAATTCCCACACCTATATTCCTGAAATTTTCAGGAATATAGGTGCGGGAATTTTCATTTTTAATATACTCTTTTACACCCAAAAAAAAATTATGAGCGACGAAAAAAAATTCCAAAGGAAGGTAACATCATTTAAACGTTCACAAGTCGTCTTGGAGTCCAAAAAGGACCCCACGTTGCAAGTTAGCAACCAGTTTTTTCCTACCCTAAATAGATTCATGATTCATGATGTAGCAAGCATAAAAAATCACACAGGTATTTTTAAAAATTATTCATGTATTGTACATGCAGTGAAACCTGTCCATAACGGACCCTGAGTACAACGGAAACGTGTCCATTGCGCAATTTTTCCTGGAACGGGCTTATGCACAGTACATGAATTCAGTGTCAAATGTAAAGGAAACCTGTCCATTAGGGAAAATGTTATGGCTCCATGCGATCTATACCCAGGTTTCACACCAACAGGAAGTCAAGCGTTAGTCAACCAGATCCAGTTTCAGTTCTGCCACATGATAAGGAGACTGCCATTACAGCTGCTCGGAATGTGGGACACGGGCAAACAGCGCCTCCTGAGTCAACCAAGGGTCAGAGGAGGTCAATTTTTTTAAAAATCTGTCACATATAGTCCAGGCCGAATTTAGGAAGCTATTATATTTTGATGGTTTTGTTAATGCAAGTTTGTAATCGTAAAGTTACGCATGCCTAAATGAGGTTGCAAGTTAAGGGTTAAAGGCGATGTAGGGGCATTTGCCTGGATTTCTATAGCGAACAAACACACCCACAAACGAAGTAAAATATTGATTAAGTAAAGCAAAACAATACTGCAGTAGCTGAATACCAAGGAAAGAAAGTAATGAATATTCTGTTTAGTTCAATGTAAAAGAGAACGCTGAAGATTCTGGAAGAAAATAGTTTCTACTTTTTAGTGCTATTTGAAATATAAAGTGCGTTCTTAAAAAGATAAATTTTTTATTCACCTAAACACCTAGCAACTTAAAAGACTTAAAAGACATGACAAACAGTTTGGTATACTCCAAGTTCACGTATCACACACGAGACGGCCACACGGACTAGATCAAAACCCGCATTCCCTATGATTTGTGAAGGGAGTGCAAACTTAAATTCTCTCTCTTGAAAAATTACACTTTTGTGGGTTATCACCTTTTTCCACCACACCCCTCATTTCTGTAACTGCTTTCATTTTCAAATGAAAAGGCTGGAACACTTTGATCAAAAATGGGGCCTGGGGGGGGGGGGGGGGNTTTGTGATTTTTTTGTCATCTGCATACCTCCACAAAATAATGTACATTGACAAGAGCTTCAAAAGTCGGTAAAAAATCATCTGTAACATTTCCAGTTTTCGAATAAAAAAGACGCGAAATTTCAACCGCTTTTCCAAGGTGTTCCTGTTATTTTGCCAAACACCTGCACATGCTCTGGAGATAACTGAATATCAAATATACCGAGGTTATCTGCACTGCATAATTTAAATTTGTTGTCAAAATTTTTATTTGGATGGGGACAAGGTGAGTCGACGCCAGGAAAGGAAAACCTTTTGAAACAACTCTCAGGCCATAGAAATGTACACACTTTCAGGAGTGTTCAAGTAGGGAGGAGTGGGGCAGGGTCAATCAAACAAATCAATAGCATTTAAAAACTATTTGGATTCACAACCCCTCTCAAATGGAACCCCTGCACCATCCCTCTCATCAATTAATTTGTGCCACAGATGTTTTTTGGACCAATGAGTAATTTTTTGTAACTCGAGAATTTCTTTCTTAAAGCAACTCATTAATAACTAAGACATACAAAGACTTGTATTGTGAACAGACTCTTTAGAAATACCATCACTATTATTTGATAATGAAATAATTTATGCTTATTGCACTGATATTTTAATTTCTACAGTGTGGGGCAAACTGTACCAATGGGACGTAGTGCATATGGAACCACATGATGCAAATAGGCAACAATATGTCAATCTGTAGCTTCTGGACCCATTTCTACATACAGTGTGTTCCAAGCATTGTGGTCTTCTTGGTTCTGGCAAATTTTTCCCAAACTTGTAATTTTTGAGCAGCTTTTTTCACCCCCAACCCAGATGCCCAATTATTCCTAGATGTGGTCAAATATAACAGCTGCTACATCATTAGAGACCTCACTCTTCATGCATCAAGTTATACAAAAATAACAACTTTGGATTAAATTTGCAATGACAAGGACCCCATTACTTGGAACAACCCTTATAACCCACCCATAAAGCGAAGGAAGCCCATCAGTAATAGATCCCAGAATGTCATGTTATAATTTTTTATGAGAATCTTCCATTTCTGCAGTAAATTTACATTCACTTGCTACTCACATGTGCACAATAAAAATTCACCAGAATTGATATTATAAATACCACAATGAAATGCATAATGAGCAGGGTTGGCTGGTTTAAATCAAGTGGTTTTTAAAAATAAACCATCATGGTTTTTTAATGAAAAGTAATCCCAATTACTGCTAAAATTTACTTATTTATGTTACTTCAAAATTAGCCAAATTACATCAGTCAATAATCTATTTAAATACCTAATACCTAATTAGTAGGGTCAGGTGAGGTAAAATAGGTAGTTTTCATACTGATGTGAAAACGTAAACAGAAAAATGGTTTCAACAAAATAGTGTTTAGTTATTTTATATTTTAATGTTTAAATCATTCATAAGGCTGTTGTAGGAATAGAAGATAGAATATTAGTGCTTTTTGAACTCAAGTTAAAACTTTAGTTAATTAGTTTTAGTATTGTACAGTATTATACAGTGCCACTATTTTGTTATTTGTTTACCTATATTGTTACATTTAAGCAACATTTCTGTATGACATCTCTCCATTATAGTTCTCAAAATATGAGGAAGAATGGAAAAGAAATTGGCAACTTTTTTATTTCTGAAGCTTCACTATTGGAACTGAAACTGGCATATACATATGAAAGGGCAAGTCTTCCTCTATTTTTAGACATAATCATCATCAGTCACCATACACTTTGGTGCACTTGTCCCAGCAGGACACTAGCTTTTCCATGCCAATAAAGAGAAAAGAGTCAGGCTGGCTGGGAAACCATTGACTGAAGCCGTCTTTCACTTCCTCTATGTCGCTGAGGTCATAACAAGCCAGTGCTTATTAATGGTAGAAAGAGATGGCAGACCAAGGTCAAGACCATAATTTTGTACCACTGCAGAAGCACCTGGCCGGTCAGCACTTCAGCGACAACGAGAAAGTGTAAGAGGCCATCCACCACTGCTTCCAAGTCAGTCCGACGCTTTTTTCTGCAGTGGCATGGGAAAAACTAGTGTCCCTCTGGGAAAAATGCACCAAAGTGTATGGTGACTGTGTCTAAAAATAGAGAAACACCTGCCCTTTCATAATTATGTATATGTCAGTTTCAGTTTCAGTAGTGAAGCTTCGGAAATAAACAAGTTATCAATTACTTTTTGATTCGCCTTCGTAATACCCTATTTTGTGATTCAGCTTTCAATTGGCAGGATAATTCTAATTTTGAGCAAGATACATTTCCTTAACCCCACAATGTAGTTAATACCATCGCGATTAATAAATTTTGTATGAAGTGAAAAATGGCAGGCCTATATTCCTCAGACATACTTTCTTTGATCCAATAAAACTTTGACATCGGTAGGAATTTTTTTTGCCGAGTTACCGATACTTTCATGCTGCTAGGCGTCCCTGGGGTCCAGATATACCACACGTCTTAGCCAATGCACATAATTTTTTAGAGACCACATCACAGCGAATCACAGCAAATTGTAGTTTATAAAGTGTGCATATGACAGTAATAAAAATATAAACTAAGAAAACCCTCACTCCGCTCGCATTTTCCTAGGGCGCTGGCCTAGAAAACCGCTAGCTTCGGTCGCTCTTTTATAGGCCTGCGGCCTACAGTGTCCACCATATTTTCAATCGCTTCGGACTTATTGCCAGTAATGATGCCAATCATATCCACACCCCCCACCCCCACCCGTTCCTCCGTGCAGTCACATATCCGTGATTCCCAATCTGCGACCAATCTGCAATCCCACCTTTGCATTGGCTGGGAAATATGCATTTGCCCATTCAACATACCCATACCTTTGCAATAAAAAAAACAACACACACACACACACAATTTATTATTGTCTGAACAGAAATTCACAACCTCTACCGCCTCTACTCGCATGCACTCGCACACATGTATCTAAATAATTTATATGCACCCTTTCGGACCACGTTTTTCTAACTGCTCATAACTTCCCTTTATTATAAACAGCCAATGGAACTTGGCAGTGTCTGTATTAGATCAGTGGTTCCCAACCTGGGGGTCGCGAAGCCTTCTCCGTGGGGGTCGAGGGTGGCCGCGATTATTTTAATAAATTAAAAAATAACTGCAATTTAAAAAATAATATTAGATGATCAAAAACTGGTTTAATTCTTCCCGCCACTTTCTTTTGACATTCTCGGCCTATCCCCGGGTTCAGTGTTGAATATCGCAACTAAACCTGCTTACCAACTCTTCCCACTGGGGATGCCAGTGAGTAAGGACCTCATTTAAAAAAACGAAATTATTTTACTTTGTTCATAAACGTCCATGTAGTTATTGGCACCACTGATAAACAACATCCCGACCTTGGCCAATATTCGATTCGGTTTGATTACGGCACATTCCATTTCCCCCTCCTCTCCCCCTCCCCTGTTGTGAGGTCACCGTGAAGACGTAGGTGGAGGATGATGGAAGGGTGGAGGGGTCTTCACGGGAGAGGAGAATGATGTGTCCTCATTGAAGTCCAGCAAGCGACTGTGGCGTTCTTCCACCCATTGCGCATGCTCGGAATGGGGCCAATTGGAGGCGTCATGGTAACAATGCGTTTATGTAATAATGAACGGGGACCAATGGGGAGGTGGCGGCAACAATACGGGGGCGGACCAATCAGAGGGCTCGGTCGTGCAATGCAAGCATTTTAATATTATAGATGATCAGTGATAATCGAAAAGGTTCTATCTTGCAACTTTTTTCACGAGGCACTTATGCACTTGTTGCTCTAAGCCCTCCAAAAACTGGAATTACGAGTTCCATGAGCCTCAAATTTACACATGTGGTACATGTGTCGAAAACTATCCTATATCTCAAGTGATTAGATGATATATCGACCAATAGTGTCCGAAGGGGATCGATCTGATCACATCAGGGGGATTTATGTTATAAGTCATTACTTACGGCATCGAGCTGGAAGGCTACGAAGCTGCGATAACGAAGTCTCAAGTCCCTTATGACTAAACTAATGGTCACAGGAGATCGATTTTTTTTACACATACAGATGAGAATACAGGCCGAATTTAGCTGGGAAGAATGGCTTTAGTGCTATTTAGTCAATTTAAAAAAAAAAAAGAAAACCGACGTGAGGTCTTTATCTTTAAGGACCCCAAGTCGTAGCGAATGCATGGCAGATTCACGTTGGTGGTTAGGGTTAAGCAAAAGTATAACTTATTATTTACATCACTATGAATTGATAATGGGTATATGTAGATAAGAAGTCACAACTTGTTTAACCCTTAACTCCGTAGGTGGGTGAAACACCTTTAACTACGTAGGTGGAGCCTGAGAGGCTCCAACGGTATATTTCAATTTCCGCTTATCAACTAAATTGTTATATTGGACTTTTCACATACAGAAAGTGCAGTTCAGATCATTAGGCTTCCGAAAACGTCAAAATCACACGCTGAGTCAGCATATTCCGACAGGGAAAAATTCTTAATTAAAAGGTTACATCATGCTTGAGCCGCTCAGTCTTCACCTGCATAGGTAGAGCCAGTATAGAGTCCAGGAGCGACCTGTTCCTCGTTACGAATTTTTTTTAACCAACGAATAGGGACTAAAAATTTGTTTCTTTCCTTTTCATGCTTAGGAAGGTTTGTCTGACAAAGTCACGGAAGGACAGGGGAAAATAAAATTCGACGAAAAAGTTACATGCGTTTAAATAGTGCTTGGAGCCTCTCAGGCTCCACCTACGTAGTTAAGGGTTAAACCAATTTAAACAAAAAATTTGAAATTAAGTATGGTTTAAACCCCCCCCCCCCCCAAAACCGGTTTTTTTGGTGTTTTTAAACGGTTTTTTTTCCAACCCTGATAATTAGTAGCCATCAATCTCAACTCAATATTGCCCTTGTAATACTGCCCATCAGCTCTTGCCTCCAGGCTAGCCATATGCACACGACCTTCAGTGTGTGTAAGCTATACCACAAGCATTATTTCCCTTACATAATTCATTGTTGACTCACTCTCTACCCCTTAAATCGTATCTAATATTTCCCTAACGCATGACACTGACAAAGCAGGGGAATGCATTCCAGGGAGAGATAACGCAATGAAATGCATAAACAGGACGGAAAAAAAAGAAAAAGAAAAAATAAGGGGGGGGGGGGAAGCTCGACTAGGCCTAGCCAGATTCGGTGCTGTGACCCATCTCGCTGGTAAGGTTAGTTCTCTACACATACACATACTTACATGATCCCTGAGCTACCTTCCGCAAAAGGAGACCGGCCCTCAACATCATCCTGCTAGTAGTGTAGCCGGTGTAAAACCCAGGCTAGAGCAGGGAGGAGCTGACAAAAAACAGGTCCCAAAAAATAGACTGCGGGTGGATGTGAACGATGTGAACGAACAGGGTGGCAACCCTGCACTTCTAAAAGTGGAGGTTTCTAACGATAGGTCTTAATGCGGAGGGGGAAATATTTATTTTAAGATGTAGGATTATACTGAGAACTTAAATTTACTTACTTCACTTAAATCTCTCAGTGTTAAGATTATGACGTCATCAACTTTCACCTTGTAGACCACGTTGTCGGCATGTGATTATTAATTTGAATTTATGTACGATAGATGACTCTGTAGATTAGTTACAGATTGTGGTTAATAATGAACTCCCGAGATGGCAGGGGCAGGGGTATTGGTGACGTTTAATAAAGTTAAAGTCCACCTAAAATCAGGGATATATAATTTCTTTAGAAGTGCCTATGTGAAATATTGTTTTTTAAATGTATTTCATGTAAACAGTTTTATAATAGTTATGAACTATCTATAGTCCCGGCAGCTTTTTTTAATATGCTTAAATCATCTGGTGATGTCGTTATTTATATGTAGTAATCGTGGTATTTGAAAGTGCATGGGAGGCTGGACCAATTGTTGTCAGAGGGGGTTTGCTGTATGAGTGAGTGGAGTGGGAATAATAATAATAATAATAATAATAATAATAATAATAATAATAATAATAATAATAATAATAATATAATGTTGCGTGTGTATTATAAAGGCTGGCTTTTAGCCAGGGTATTTCACCCGGCCTGCGTTTAATTACAGTCAAGTCAGTTTTTTGAAACATTACGAAAAGCCATGTGTAATGATGAGCAAGGAAAAGCCATGTGTAATGATGAGCAAGAAAATGCACTCGTCAAAGCTAGATAAGACCCAGTAACACAAGGTTCAGTGAATGATCATGATCACTCATTCACCGGAAAAGTGACAATGTCTAAATAACCACTTTCGTATGTACACTGCATTGTGCCATTGTGAGGAGATCAAATGTGGCCATTTCTGTCAAAGTGAAAAACGACATTTTTAGTGTCTTTTTCACTTTGACAGAAACGGCCACATTTGATCTCCTCACAATGGCACAATGCAGTGTATATACGAAGGTGGTTATTTAGAGATTGTCACTTTCCTGGTGCATGAGCGATGTGTCTCATTTCTTGATATTTATAATGGACACCCTGTGATAAGCCTCCATGGGCTTTTTAGGGGATCTTCTTTTAATTGGCCAACTTTAATAATTGCCTGTGCAGTGATGGATTTATGATTATGGGAGGCAAAGGGAGAACCCTGAGAAAACCCACATGAACACGGAGAGAATCCATTGAAACTCCATCCACATAAGTATCCTCTGTCCGATCCAGGAATCGAACTCAGGACCTTAGAGGTGGAAGGCTGTGGCGATACCACTACACCACCATGCCATCCCATTTCTTGATATTGGGCAGCATGGTGTTGTAAATGTCACGTTCAGAGGTGGTTCCGCAGGTCGGACAAAGGATTCTCGCGTGAAAAGAGTTTCAGGTGGTTACCTCCATATTTGTGTGGGTCTTCTGCCATTTCCTCCCACGGTCCAAAAATCTCTCTCCGCCCCTCTAACCCTCATACATGCCAGATAGACTTGGTTTCCTCTTTCTCCCTCCCTCCCCCCACACCCAACAACAACAACAAAATCTTGACACTCATAAACTTGATTGGTAAATTTTAATACATAGGGTATGGTATGAGTGCAGTATGAAAGGTGCATACTTCCTCAGATTCCTTGAAGTGTCTGAAGGTGAAATGGCCTCTTGATTTTGTTGCTTTTGCCTCCATGACAGAGATACTTGCATGGTAATCGCACTTGAAAACACATGATGTCACTGCTGCTCTGTATCGGCTTGCTTTCTTGGGTGAGAGGAAAAGGGCAAGGACAAATGGCAAGAAGACCCACACTGTACCATTTATTATCGACAACGAACACATAGAAACTCCATGCAATCTAGTGGTGGATTATTGAATTAATGGCAGACTGAGAAAATATTTTTCCATCACTGTCTGGAATGGCCCTCTATGGTACCATTGTGAGCAAAAAGATATTAATCTCTTGTCACAGCAAGATTGAGAGTTCCCTGGCATGCTGGGAGATGTCAGTAACTGAACGCTACTGTACAGTAGGCCTACCCAAAGTCACACCTGAAAATCAATCGTTATACGTCATAGTTGCCTCCTCATTCCTATGCATAGGATTGACTTCATGCATGTAAAAAGAATAACGTCAAATGATAATCAAAGTAATCAAAAAAGGAAGTTTAACACCACTTTTTCAGGAATGAAAGAAAACCACCTACAGTGAAATTGTGACACATTTCATTTGTATGTCCTGTACCTTGACTCCTGTTATTTCAAGTCTCTTGGCATTTAATAAGCATAAGCCAGTCAAATATGGTGTCTTAGGTATGGGGCATGGTGGCCCAGTGGCTACGCTACTGGCCAGCCAAGCGGGAGGTCCGGGGTTTGAATCCCGTCATCTCTGCTTGGTCGGGTCTTTTCCGCTTTTCACCCGACATGTCCGGGCCTTATTGCACTCCCTTCTCTGCCCAGGGCCAGGAGAAAAGGTCTGGTATTTAAGAGGGTCAGAAATGACTACAAGCTGATTAAGAGTGCCCTCCCTTGGGAATCTCCCCCTTCCCCCCTAAAAGGGCTCATGGCCCTATCATGGGGTAATACCAAAAAAAAAAAAAAAAGTGTCATAGGTTCTAGCAGATAGTAATTCGTTCTTGATAGTAATAATTACTTAAGGTTAAGGATTATGATTTAACACCCTTAACCCCTTCACCCCCAGCTATACTACCATCGCCTAGATTTTCCTTTCTGTTCAACTTACGTGTAGGCCTACTCTGAAGATAAGGACAAGATATTTTACAAATAATAACAGCTATAATATTTACACATTCATGCTATGAACGATGTATGTGTTGGAGACAATTTTCCTCCTTTAGAAGTTCCTAAATTCATTTTCAAAAAGATCGCTGTAAAAAAAACTCGAAATTGATGTATTACCAGCCAACTGTGAGGCTGATTTAATTATGAAATACGTTAAAGCATGCGGAATATCAACCTTGAGAACCCTGCCAAAAGAAGTTGCTGAAATCGTGATACATCGAGATAACTAAATAAATTTGTGGATTTACCGAAGTAACAGGAAAGCCGCAGATAAGAAATAATGTATTTCTCTCGAAGTACGACGATTTCAGCAAATTCATCTGGCATGGTTCTCAAGGTTGATATTCCATATATTTTAACTTATTTTACCATTAAATAAGTTGTACCGTTGGCCGGCAGCACTCAAATTTCATGTTTTGCAGCAATCTTCTTTCAAATTAATTTCTGGACTTCCAGATGAGGAAAATGGCTTCGAACACATTCATAGTGTTTTCCATGAACGTGTAAGAAAAGCTGTTATTATTAATTTGTAAAATATCTTGTCCTTCTCTTTAGAGTACACGTAAGTTAAAAACTAGGCGATGGATGGTGTAGCTGGGGAGTAAAGGGTTAACATTAAAGCAAATCTCGCAAAAGCTATGGTAATAATGGTTGTTGTAATGATCATTGTATCTAATACAACATTGTTTTACAGGTGACCTAAAACAAAGCTGACAATGGTTGCTGGACATGAATCTGATAATGATGAGATTGGAGATGTGGGTCAGGAGCCACTGCATTACAAGGAGGAGCCAGTGGCAGAACCTATCAAGAGCAATGTCACCAGCATTAAAAGGTATGGGTTTATGGTGTAAAACAAGGTTATGAAGTGATAGCTTTCCATCATAGCATGGTGTGTCCAGAGGAAGACATATTGCAGATCCACGATAACTTGCTCATTTTAAACCCTGGAACAGTGACGTGGTGTCTTTTAGGACCCCAAAGGAATTAAACTGAGTTAAAATGACAATTACAATGAACTTTTGCCATTTAAAAAAAGTATATAACAGGAGGGGCATGTTTATTTTGAATTGGCGATCATTTTAGGCATTGTTCAAAGAATGATTGCATATAGTCAATACATTGAAAAGTATTATATAAAAATTAATGAAAATTAAACTATGGATGGGGTCCTAAAAGATGTAACGGTTGCCATAACTTTCAGGCACGTCACGATTCCAGGGTTAAATGGTGTCCCATTAGAATGCATCAAAGCATAATGGAATCATACTTTGCTCACCTATGGTGTTATTGGATAATGTATGAGAGGAATAAATTTTCACATGGAGAGGATTTCATATAGAGAGATGGACTTTATATACACTGTTTCATGCACTCCGCAGTGATAATTATATAATTCTATAAATCACAGGTCTCCTGTCCCTCATGATGAGAACATTATTTCTAATTATTTTTCATTTACTCAGACCAGCACCTGAAGAAGTGGGCCTGCTGAAATCAAACAAGCCACAGCTACTGGAAACAAAGCAAGAAAAACGTTCCCGATGGATATCAATACTCATTATTTACTTCTCTGTCTTCCTTCTCTCACTGGGATTTTCACTCATTCTCACAGGAGTTTGGCCATACCTGAAACTAGTAAGTTATACACTAGGCAGCTACCTTATAGTATAGCCCCAAGTGGTGGCTGGGAGAATCCCAATGTCTTCCTGGTTTATTAGAGGAGGTTTACTTAATAATAATAATAATAATAATTTGGGTAGTGTGGACCTCCCAACTGAGAGATATTGCGCGGACCTTTCTTTGTTATTTTTAGGCCTGTGTACAATGTGTACATATGTATAAGAACCTCGTTTTGAATCGCCTGGGTCCGCAGGCGGGGTGACTGGGAGGGGATGTGCAAGGTGCAAGTGCAATGTCTCAAACGGCACATTTTGTGAACTCCCCCGGGTAGATTAGTCTGTCGGAGATTCTACCCAAGACGAAGCCAGAGACCACCCAACTCTGCACGAGATGAAGGGGCGAGACCCCGGGCTGAGATCAAACTGAGGACCCTTCCATTCGTGGGTGCATACGTTACCGCATTGCCACTCCGCCTCCCCGTAGAGGAGGTTAACTTGGTTTCATAGAGCATAGTGGTGTAATGGTTAAGGCCCCAATATTCCACCTCAGTCCTGTATCTGACCCTAGGGTTTGACTGAGAATTTTCTCATATGGAACAAGTTTTTATGAGTTATTTTCATATTGCAGGTGTTTTCTCAGGATACTGCCATTTCCTCCGACTCCGACAGTCCAAAAATCTCTTCCCATGTCACCTTCTGCCATGCATTATTGCTTTAGTCACCTTGGTCCCCCACACAACCAAACCAAACTTAGGAAATGTGGCATCATGTAGAATAATATGAAATACAGTAGACTCCTGATGTAAGAGCCTCAGCTATAAGCAACCCTTGGTTATAGCCAACTTGAAAGGCTGGTCCTGGCATATTTCCAACTGTGGCCTGTGCATTTGGATATAGCAATACTGATTGCTGTGGTCTCTAGAATTCTCTTATATCTGGAGTCAACTGTATTACATTATATGTATATGGCGCTTTATAGAAGATCACGAATGAAATATTTTAGGACACCCACATTCAAGGTGTAAAAAATGAAGGCATTGTGGGGGTTCAATTCATCCTGCTTTTGTTACACAACTAATGTTCTTGCTGTAATCCAATTAGCAATTTCAGAGATAAAATTGCTTTGCCATATGAGATATAAAGTGGGGCTGACAGCATATACAGGGGTTGACAAAACAATTGTAACACCTGCAAAAAGTGGTTGAAACTTCGTGTCTGTTTTTTTCTTTTGAAAACTTGAAAAGTTACAGAGGTGACTTTTACCAGGTTTTGATGCTCTGTCAGTGTACATTTGTGGAGGTATGCAAATGAAGCAAAATCACGAGAGGGGGAGAGAAACAAAAGACGATCGACACCCCCCAAGCCCCACTTATAGCGTTCCAGCCTTTCATTTGAAAACGAGAACAGTTACCGATATGAACTTTACTGGGTTTTGAAGCTCTGTCGATGTCACTTTGTGTGGTATAGAGATTGACCAAAATTACTGACGGGGGGCAGGGGGGAAAATACAAACGACCCCCCCCCTTCCCTGGCACTGCTTGAATGCAAACAATGGAAAATTTTCGTCCCACTACTAGTTAATGCTAACTTAGCATTATGGTTAGCCAAATATGGTACTGCTAAGTTAGTAGTAAGGGGTTGTGCAAATACCACGTGACCGATTTTAGGCCACTTTTTGACCCCCCTTCCCACCAGTGACCGACCGTGGTATATCAGCAGATCCCCTCCCCTCTATACCACACAAAGTGACATCGATAGAGCTTAACCCAGTAGAGTATACAGGGTGTTTCAGAGTCACGAGTCAAGCGCGCGCGAGGGGGTGGGGAAAAATCATAGGTGGTGACAACCCCGGTCAGTTTTATAAAACAATGAGAAATACGGCAGTAATCAATTTAATTATTATGGCCGTACGGCGTGACGTCACATCCTACTTTCTGTTCGAAGTGACTGGCGTGGAGTGGCAAATGCAAGGCAAATACATTGGGTGGAACCTGGTTGGCGGGTTTTTAGCCTTGCGAGTTGCACTGAAAAAGGCGCTCTCATCACCTTGGCTCTCATGCTATACCAGTAGGGTACTGTACAAAGTAGTGTACTACTGTACAGTGGTGTGTTCAGTACCCTGCCGGTGTAGCATGAGAGTGCCTTTTTCAGTGCAACCCGCAAGGCTAAAGGCCGGTATCCACGTACGAGATTCTCGCATACGAGGAGCCAACTGCTCATGCCCAGATACGAGGAAAGGGGATTAAAGTTGAAAAACTTCAACTTTTTCCCCTTTCCTCGTATCTGGGCATGAGCAGTTGGCTCCTCGCGGCTCCTCGTATGCGAGAATCTCGTACGTGGATACCGGCCTTAAAAACCCGTCAACCAGGTTCAACCCAATGCATTTGCCTTGCATTTGCCAGTTCCCGCAAGTCAATTCGAACAGAAAGTAGGATGTGACGTCACGCCGTACGCCTGTAATAAATAAATTGATTACTGCCGTATTTCTAATTGTTTTATAAAACCGACCCGTGTAGTCGCCACCTACGATTTTTCCCCACCCCCTCGCGCTCTTGACCCGTGACTCTGAAACACCCTGTATATCTGTAACTGTTTAAGTTTTCAAATGAAAAGGGTGGAACGCTAAGGTCAAAAGTTGGGGTTGTGGGTGTGTCGTTCGTCTTTTGTTCCTCCACCCCTCTCGTGATGTTTGCTTCATTTGCATACCTCCACAAATGTACATCGACAGAGCTTCAAAATCAGATAAAAGTCACCTCTGTGACTTTGCCCGTTTTCGGAAAAAAAACAGACGCCAAGTTTCAACCACTTTTTGCAGGTGTTCCTATTATTTTGTCCAACCCCTGTATCTATGAGGATGTTGTTAAACTCAGCGGCTGCGGCTGCGAAACAATAGAGTAACAATAAAATAACCATCAGTAATATTGTTATTTTATTGTTACCGGTACTCTTTTTGTTTGGCTGCCGCAACGGCTGAGTTTAACAACGTAATCTATGTATACTGTATCTATGTAAAAGATCTGTTGAATTCAGTAGGCCTCATCAAGAAATTAGATGACTCCATTTGTACCATTCCCTTGTCAGAAGTGTCAATTTCCAAAGTTACAGTCAGTATATGCAAAAGTGTGTCCTTTGAGAACATTTCAGGTGTACTGTACCATATGCATGAATAATATGACTAAATAATTCTCTTCAGGTTGACCCAACAGTGGACAAGACTTTCCTGGGATGGGTGGTTGCAGCAAATCCATTGGGCCAACTCCTTCTCTCTGCCTCAGTAGGATTTGTAAGCAAATATGTGACATCCATCAGGTGGCCATGCATTATCTGCATGCTCCTTTTTGTGGCTGGAAACATGTGGTACAGCCTCATTGAAGCAATGCACGACTCTTACCGGAAGTACTGGATGGTTGCCACCAGGTTCATTGTTGGGACCAGCAGTGGTGAGTGTTGCTGGTTAAATTTTTGCCAAATCTAGAGTGGGCCTATTAAATATGGGGGAGAGGGACTTTATAATTGATATTAGGGAGGTTGGCCCAGCATTGCCTTTCAACCTCCAAGGATAGGGAAGGAAGGAAGCGGCTGTGGCCTATTATATGGAAGAGACCCCAGAGTTATCCTAGAAAGACCGTGGAAAACCACAGAAAACCACGGTCAGGGTTGCCGGCCCTGGGATTTGAATCCAGGACCTCCCAATTAGCAGTCGGACGCCTTATCCACTATACCAACCTGCTTCAGTGGGGGAGAGGGACTTGGAATAACAAATCAAATAATTGTTCACTGAACACAATTTCATACACTTCATTCTTATTTTAACTTAAACTTGAATCAGTATGGGCATTTTTTGAAATGTTATGGAGCTACTTGAATTCAGTCCCCCCTCTCGAATAGATATTGAAGACCTTGGACTGCATTATTATCATCTTGAGTTTTTGACTACACATTGTCTTTAGAACCATATTTTCTACCACCTCAATTCCAGGTGAAAAGTGCAGGGAAAGGAACAGGGCTAAATAAGATGCCAGCCCTGATATTATACTTAAAATCCAAGTGTATTGTATATATGCAATAACATTCATGTTGTTGTAGCCATTCTTGTGTCCTGCCGGGCCTATCTATCAGCTGCAACAACCCTTCAGGAGCGGACAACAGCCGTAGCCCTTGTTGCCATGGCACAAGCACTTGGATTTATTTTGGGACCAGGTACTTTTAATGTAGCTTTTATCCCTTCAAGCATGTGAAAGTGACACTAGTAAAATTTATTTTAAATGCCCTGGTGTTAACTTAATTTGACACCCATAACATCCCTAAATTTTGAAGCATCTACCACGTATATGTATTACACAAAAAGACCACTACCTAGAAAAGTTGTAGCGGTTATATGAGATTTCAGGTTTGGTTCACCACATGTAAAATGTTGCCTTCTTTGCCATATTTAGCAATCCAGGCTGCACTGACACCAGTAGGAGAGGAAGGCTGGTCTCTAGGCTGGGGAGCTACTCTGAACATGTACACAGCTGCCGGCTGGATTGCTGCCTTCCTGGGTCTGCTCAATGCCTTCCTATTTCTTCCCTGCATCTTCCAAGAGTCAAATGTGGCTGCCAAAGAGGCACAGATGCAATGCTCACAACAGATGGGTATGTAGATTGTAGGCCCTGCGATGTGAACTGTCCAGCGTCAAATAGCTCACTATGTTATTTTGCATACATTAAATAGATTTTACAGTGTAGAGCCATTTATTGCTGAGGTAATGTACAGCTCCAAAGATAAGTGAGATAATGAATTGTGAGCAGGGAACTGTTCACTTTTTGTGTGCATGTAGAGATTCCTCCCATCTGCAAGAGTGCCAATATATTCTGCTCCAGGGTCTGGGGCAGAGCCATTGCAGCCTAATAATTTCTCAATGTAAACATGAAGTTTTCAGTCTTATGCTTGTTGAAAATGTACATTGAAACCTGCTTATGGCAGCCCCTGCATATATTTTATTATTATTTATTTATCAGAGAATCAGCGCTCCATTCGGGGGGGGGGGGGGGGGGGGNTGAAATACCACCATTTTACCACTCAAATTCTTTCTGAAACTTCACACCTGGATGGGGCCAAGGATAGGGAAGGAAGGAAGGAAGCGGCTGTGGCCTATTTTACGGGAGCAACCCCGGAATATATTATCCTGGGGTGACCCTGGGAATCCACAGAAAACCATGGTCAGGATCGCCGGCCCCTGGGAATTGAACCCAGGGCCTCCCAATTAGCAGTCGGACTCCTTAACCACTACACCAACCTGCTTTGGTTCAGCCCCTGCATAAAGCTGGAACATGCCTATTGCATAAAATTTCCACAATTCCAGCAGTGAGATAGGATTTCCAGTGAATTTTTGTTGGATACAGCAGACCGACTCAGGGACACCAATTCGAAGACATTAATGAGCTATAAATGTGTGTTCTTAATTTATGAGTACAGTGGAGTATCGATTATCCGAAACAATTGGGGACTGGGGGTGTTCGGATAACTGCTTTTTCGGATAACGATCATTTACAGAAAAAATTGTACCGGTGTCATAGGAGCAATATGAAACAAAGAAACAGGGATAACAGGGGAGGCGAAGTGGCGCAACAGTAACGTTTGTGCCCACGGATGTTAAGGTCCCGGGTTCGATCCCAACCCGGGGACACCCCCTTCATCTCGTGCAGAGTAAAGTGTCGTCTCTGACTTCGTCTCGGGTGGAATTTCCACAGACTAATCCACCCGGGGGAGCTCACAAAACGACCACATGCGGACAAGGCACTGCACTTGCACATCCCCTCCTGTCATCCCTTCCTGCCCGTGGGCCCGGGCGCTGTATAAATAGGATCCATTTGTACTCTGACGATTAATAAAGGTCTGGCAAGACCCCAATAGGGGTATGCTTATACCCAATTATTATTATTAAAAGAAACAGGGATATTAAACACAAAACTGTATATTTTGCTGCGAGGTTGGTCACGTAAGGCGGTTGGCAGGGAGGGGGAAAGCGCTGCAGTGTCACGGCACTAGCAGCCGCTAGCGGAACTACATGGTGCTCAAATTTGAAATTGCCGACTCAAACACTTTTGGTTAACCGATGTTTCGGTTGATCAGTATTTGGATAATCGATGCTCTACTGTAGTAGTATTCAGTACAGCAAACACTTGTCTGTTACATAACATTTTCGTGCAAGAACAATTTTGCAATATACAGGTATCACTGTAATGAGAATATTTTGTCTGCACCATGTTACCAGGTGACTCTTAGAACTGAACTTACTAACATTTTTTCACAGATGACATTGATGCCTGGAAGCATATAAAACCAGACTATGTCGCTGTTTGCTCGTGTCTGGTTGCCTTCTTCGTGACGTTCTTCACCTTTGTGCTTCTAGAAACGTATGCATATTTTATATTTACTGCCAAAAGGGTTACTTTCCACCTCATCCATCTGCACCCACAAAGATGTAGGTCCTAGCATTGCAGAGTAAAATGTCCTTCTGAATTGTTTCAAATATTCCAAATGGAGATAAATTATTTGGCATTTAACCACTTCAACTGATAGCATCAAGTAATCTTGTGAGCCCATTGAAGGCTGTTACATGCTGAAAATTCAAACAGGTCACCACTCAGTATATTATTTGCATTTGCCATGCCACTACTTATTGTTGAATTTCTACTCTCCCCAGTCTGGGTACCCCATTAACAATGGACCAGTTTGGATGGACAGAGTCTGAGGCCATCTGGTACATGGGAATTCTCATGTCTGTTGGTGCTATTGTCTCATCAATCTGCTTTGCTGTTATGGGCCCACTGGCCAAACGATTTGATGAAAGGAAATTGCTCCTACTCCTGGGTTTTGTGCCCCTTGCGGTAGCACTCGTCAGCTTCTTTCCATATGGATCCACCTACCCACCAATCGCAGAGGTGGTAACCATAGCACCAACAGAATTAACCACCATTGAGGATACCACTGCAATGAATGAAGGAGCCCAAGAGGTGGCTACATTGAGTGAAGAGAGTGAGATGGTTCCAAGGGGCTGTCCCCCAGAGCAAGAGTGGTGCAGATACACCCCAGCACTAACAGTGCCTCAGCTGATCGTTGGATATGGGCTCACCACCATAGGATATCCTTTTTGCATGGCACTAATTCACACAATTTATTCAAAGGTGCTTGGAGCCATACCACAGGTGAGGAATAGCAATGAAAAGTGAGATGTACTATCTCGCTCAAAAAGATAGAGAAGGTCCTAGAACTTATTCTAACTGCGCTCTTTCTGCCCTCTGGCGGTTGCGTGGTTGCTGACAAAACTCTACCTGGCTCAGAAAGAGTCTAGCCATAAGCAGTACCATTGGTCGGTGGACTTGGAGGCCTTGGGG
>JYFJ02005634.1:0-23743 GCA_000934665.2 Catajapyx aquilonaris
CCCCCCCGAAAAAAAAAAAAAACCCCTAAAGAGCCGAAAAAGGCTGATAACGGGGTAAGATATTATTATTATTATTATTGTATAATGATAAATCTGAATTTTGCTGCATTTATTTTCAGACACATGCGACCCTTCAGAATTGACTGCAATTTGTTATGACCTGTGTGCAGAAATATCAGCTGACCTCAAATCTAGGTCTATTAAAGGACGAGCCGTGACTCTCAAGATGAAGACGGACCAGTTTGAAGTTAAGACACGAATCAAAAATATGACTAGCCACACTGATGACAAGGAAACCATATTTACTACTGCTAAAAAAATACTTGACATGGAAATAGAAGAGGCTGAGGCAAAACCATTGACTTTGAGGCTCATGGGAGTTCGAATGACATCCTTGATCAATTTGGATTCAGATGGAAGCAAGAAGCAGCGAACCATTGCTGATATGCTAGCAGGGAAGAGCAATGGCAATGCAAGCATTCCATCATTTGATTGCCCCATTTGTGATGTAAGTGTGGAGGCTGCATCAGAGGTTGCAGCTGCCAGGCATGTTGAAGAATGTTTGAATAAAAGGGCTGCTCAGGAAATTGTTGAAAAGGAAAGGGATCAGATAACAGTGGGAAGTGTCAGTAGACAGACAGTAACTCATGTCAAACCTAAGGTTAATAAGAAAAGGAAAGCTGAGACTTTAGGCTGCAAAGCAAAGAAGGTGACCTGTAAGCCAATTGATGCTTACTTTAAAAAGTGATTGTCATTCACACCCAGTTGATTCTAATGAGTCTTTATAGAGCATGCGAGAAGCTTTTTTATGACTAGGTGACAATGAGAATTATGGCAAGAAAGTCTATTCCATAGATAATTTTTTTAAATTGGGTTATGGGAATACAGTAGAACCCTGATTATCCGACTCCTCGGTTTATCCGACCGTCCCGCTCTGGCAATAAATCTGTTTTCTCATGGAATACTGTGAAGTGTTCTACACATTTGTTTGTTTTGCCTTAGTTAAATGAAATACAGTACAGTAGAGTGTGGGTGTAAAAGAAAAATACGTCACTATTTCTTAGAAAACCATAACAGTACATTATGTTCTTATGTTTTTTGTGGTTTTCGTAAAGTTTTTTACTCCTCGGATTATCCGACCTTTTTGGTTATCTGACAATGCCCCAGTCCCATGGGTGACGGATAATTATCGGGGTTCTACTGTATCAAGTAAATAATTAAGTACAGTTACAGTCATAAGGAGATTGTTTGGTAAGGAGCTCCAATGAAACCCAGGGTAATCTGGCTATGTCTGTGCTCTCATGAAAATGTACCATAGGGGATGTCATTATCTTAGCATGTCCAGTACAGTACTTGATCATGCCATGTCTTATTTTCGTGTTGGGGCAGAGACATTGCCACTTGTACATTGGAGTTCCTTACTATGCCCATGCCCAGCTTTATGCTCCCAACTCTACATGAGAGCACAATTTTTACTTGATACGAACTGTACAGCTTTATCTCTATTGTATATTGATAATAAAACATTAATAAAATAATGATGGTTAAATAAATATGCATTAGAATCTGTAATACTTCAGAACAAAAAGTGCGAAGGTCTAGGTCCAGACTACCTGCCAAGACTGACATTGTGCAATTTGTGTGGAACAAGTGTGGAAGGGTGGAGAAGAACTTTGGAGTTCTCAAGTCATGGTTCTGCTGCCTTCTCTACCATCGCACTCTACAATGCTTGTTCAGTACTGTACAACTTGTGTATCGAGCATGAGCTTCCAGACCCACAAGTCAATGGTGAAGAGCCACTGCCTCAGGAACATTCCACAATCATGTTTGACCGATTTGCACACTGGGGCCAGCATGGGCGCTTGAGAGAGATTCCTACTAGTATGGCTGGTTCAGTAGCTGCTGAGCAGCTTTTCTGACGTCAGCTCAACCCTCTTTCTTCTCTTCTCAGAACTGTGACGTACCCACGGCCATTCCCTCCGGGCTCGTACTTTTTCTTATGAAAGAATGGAATTTTCAAACTTTAATTACAAATTCCTGGATGCGGTGAAAAATATGCAGATTTTTTTCCAGATTCATCGACACACTGTCATTGACATGTATAATCCAATCCAACGACATGTACGAGGAAATATATATTTTACATGCGAGAAATGCGCCCAGATAACTCATCATTAGCATGTCGAGTCAAAGTGTAGCAGGCCCATGATGGCCTGAAATTTGATGAGTGGCCGGGTCACTATCTGCGTGCCAATTAAGAAGGTTCAAAAATTCGCAAACGGCTCGGAAAAGGCAGGGTTGCCAATTTTATGCAAGATACATGAACAATAATTCCACGCAGGAGGTGGCACGTGCTGAGTGGCTTCCAATTGAAGGGTCAGTTTCACATTGCGACTTTTTCGCACTAAGTTGTTTATCGTGGAGAAGTTACTTTCGAACAGTTACTTTTAAAATATTACATGCTAATAGTACGAACGTGCACTGGTTTTTTGAGACCGCGAATTGCAATGACTCTCCATAGACATATTAACGGTAACATAAGGCATTATTGTTGTTGTTGTTGTTGTTAATGCCTCGGACTACCATATGCAATACATTAGCCTATGTATTGCGTGAAACGTATATCTGCCATTAGCGTCACTGCAGGTGAATCAATTTCTCAGTGAATGAGAGTGTATGGAAGAAGGTAAGAAATCTGTATATTTTCCTCGCATCCAAGCCCATATAAGTAGCATTTGAAATAAACTGAGGCATTAACAATAACAACAACAACAGCAACAGCAACCATAATCCCTTATGTTACCGTTAATATGTCTGGAGATTCATTGCAATTCGCGGTCTCAAAAAACTAGTGCACGTTCGTACTATTAGCATGTAATATTTTAAAGTAACTGTTCGAAAGTAACTTCTCCACGATAAACAACTTAGTGCAAAAAAGTCGCAATGTGAAACTGACCCTTCAATTGGAAGCCACTCAGCACGTACCTCCTCCTGCGTGGAATTATTGTTCATGTATCTTGCATGAAATTGGCAACCCTGCCTTTTCCGAGCCGTTTGCGAATTTTTGAACCTTCGTAAATTGGCACGCAGATAGTGACCAGGCCACTCATCAAATTTCAGGCCATCATGGGCCTGCTATACTTTGACTCGACATGCTAATGATGAGTTATCTGGGCGCATTTCTCGCATGTAAAATATATATTTCCTCGTACATGTCGTTGGATTGGATTATATATGTCAATGACAGTGTGTCGAGGAATCTGGAAAAAAATCTGCATATTTTTCACCGCATCCAGGAATTTGTAATTAAAGTTTGAAAATTCCACTCTTCCATAAGAAAAAGTACGAGCCCGGAGGGAATGGCCGTGGGTACGTCACAGTTCTGAGAAGAGAAGAAAGTGGGTGGAGCTGACGTCAGAAAAGCCGCTCAGCGGCTACTGAACCAGCCATACTAGTAGGAATCTCTCTCAAGCGGCCGTGGGGGCCAGGAAGGGGAGTCTGCAGTTCATCACCCAGTACCAGTTCCAAAAGTGGCTTCCCATGGACCTTTTCCCAGCAACACATCACAACATTTCATTACTGCCACAGCATTAATGTACCTTGGCAATGTGGGAATGTCCTTGCCATCAGTGCCACCAGCCTAACCACTGAGTGACCCTTCCTTGTTTAATCAGCTTAGGCTCTGTTGGAAAGGTGATACTCAATCCATTCCTGCTGTTTACGTTGAGTTGAAGTTTTGTCCTGGGCTGTCAGGGGGGCTAAGTGCTGGTGACGGTTTGGAATGAAAAATTACTTCATAGAATATTGCAGGCAAGCCTCTAAGTGACATAGATGGAGAGTTAGAGGGGTCAAAAGAGGGGGATGTTTTTGGTTTTTGAGAATCTTGGGCCATCAAGCCCTGTTGAATTCAGCTTTTGTTTCCAGATTTTTGTAAATTCGAGGTTTTGGCAAGAAAACCATCTGGGGGACATTTTAAAATTGGTTGCAGAGATGCTTCAACCCACTCTAAATGAGTCACAGCCAACATTGCTTGATAGTAAAGGTTTGAGAGCCTATGAGTCTTGGGGATCTGATGCTAAATTTTGTTAATTTTTTTCTTGGGTAGAACGATTGATCGCTGTTGAACCATGTCATTGAGAAAGGTGGGTTGCAGTTCTTATAATTTCAGAAACGAATGTTATTTGGAGACGTGAATGCCAGATTGTCAGATTGATCAGTATTAGTGGTCCATATGGATGGTTTTCCGTGCTTAAATACCCATTGAACAGACGTAAAAGATAGGTCAATAGATGCATCCGAGCAATGACTTTATGACCTCTTGAGTAACTTTCTTTTCATACTAAATGGGGCAACTATGTCAGACAGGGAAGGGCAGTTAACTTTTGTTTCCAGTTGAGGCTGTAGATGTGTAGAACGATAATAATTGATTACTTTAGAACAAGTCAAGATCTCCTGCCATATTACACTGTACTTCCGATTATCCGGGCTAATGACTGCATGCCGGATAATATAGGAAAACACAGATAATCGGAAAATTCACAAATTGTTAATTTGGTACTGTATAGAGAGTAGGCCTGTGCTGCTTGGTTTAATCAAAATACTGTAATAAAGCTTACCATAGATTTTTACTTTGTCTTCTGGAAAAATTCTTATATAGGTAGTCTCCGGGTTTACGAACGACCCGAGTTAACGGCGATCCTTACTTACGAACGGGCTCCCTAGGCTCCTATGAAAGAAAACTTATAATTATTCCGCCACTTTCAATCACTTCTTCATGTGTTGACTGACACCAAGTTCAACATAAATACTGAATAATTGAAAAGCAGTTGGGAAGTTACATTCTTTTCTCATGTAAGCAGACATATGTGACGTCAGCAGTTCGTTGGAGCAAACTCCCTGCACTGTATATACGCGCTGTTTCTAAGGGATCCGAGTTACGTACAAATTCTACTTACAGACATTTTCAGGAACGTAACCCCTTTTGTAGATCAGGGACTACCCGTATTTCATTGTTGGCGAGACATATATGGATAATAACCCGCAACACGGATAATCTGCACCTGGATAATTGGGAGTACAGTGTATGTCATAGATTTTGGAACTATTTGTCTGGGCTGTCTCATCATTTTCTGATATGGTGCAACTTTTGTGTGGGTAGCGGAAGTCTGATGGCAGTGACTAGGATGTTTGTTCCTGAAGAAAGCCTTACATTTCTAGAGACTCCTGGCTTTTGTTAAGAAATTATATTCCACTCAGGGCCTTCTGCTAATGCAGCTGTGTATACTAATAGACTTGCAGAAATTTCTGCCAATGAGAAAGGGAATCTTGATTAAAACCTATAATCAACTTCACTGTGAAAGGTGCACAGTCAAACTCTCCAGAATATCATTCACATTTTAATTGGTCCTTAATTTGGAATTCCTAACCATACTAATCTTTAGTCCTTTCCTAGATGGCCTCCTGACAAATTGGCCCTACTACACTATCAGAACTTTGTTTCTTTTTTTGAGAATGTATCTAAAAAGATGAGTTTATGCAAGTTACGTTTGTAACCTTATGTTTGCACCCCCCCCCCCCGCCCCCCCCATAAAAAGGGGCAAATTATGTACAACACCTTGCAATCCACAAATCTGCATATTTGACTTGGACAAAATCTTTCACAATTTTTAAAAATGACAATGCTTTGTGGTACCAAATTGAAAATCTTAAAACCATGTAAAATAGCAGTTACGTTGTGCTTAAGTTCAGTTGCACTTCAATATTGTGATGTATTAACTGCAGCAACTTTCATGACAATTTTGATTCATGTTTCTCATAAAAGTGACCTACTGATCCCAGAATTTATCAGTGCAAAGCGCTCTCATGGTCTCATTGTCACATGAATGTATAGCTTACATGAATTTATTGTCACTGTGCTTTAACAATCCTGGTGTTAAATATTTATTTTAAGCATTATGTAATGGAATTATCTACTAGTATTTTCTCAGGATATAGTCATTCTGTGGGCCACCTTCACACTGCTTCACATATGAAAAAAAAGAAGTATCCCAAAGAAATTTTACAGATATATGACCACAAAGCCCACAGCTGTCCACATTAGATCCAGATAAAATCTAAAAATCAGGTCTAATTACAATAGTGTAGGTTGGGTTAGGTTATTATAGCATAATTAGGCTACATTAACATAAATAAAATGAAGTTGGCATTCCAGGTTGGGAGGTCTTTTCTCAGGACTCAACTACACAGTTGTGGCAAGAGAGCCATACTACTCTGTACAAATGCACCTTCTCCAACCACAGAATGGTACTGTCACAATGGCAACAATGAAGGTAACAATATATTAATGGCCTATGACATCAATAACATTCTCTATCTGAATCAATAATGGTTACCTGGTTCATCAAGCATCATCCTTTCCTTCTTTGCCACAATCATCATTACGTGCATCAGCATTAATGTGATCAGGATTTACGCTACTTATTTGTTGCAGCGCTTCGATCTAAAACCTGAACACATCTATTAGGATAAAATATGTAATGAAAGACAGCATTGCATTGTTTCCCTGATCAATCGATTGCTAACCAAGTTGCAGGAGACATCTACATGCACTTTCAAGCTCATCAAATGACAAATACAGACAGGATTCTCAAAATTAAATAAGAATATAATGTAGGGGCGAGATTATGGACAATGTGATGGTAATGTCCAAGAAAATAATGTGAGGGGTATTATACAGTAAAACTTTAGAAGGATTCAATGTTTCACGCCTCACTGACTTTTATTCTCCGAAATTACAGGGTGGCCACAGTTATGGTACAGATATGATTGATGCAGATGTTTGCAACCGTTTTAAAACTGCGAATATATATATGCAAATCAAAAAGGTCACGATAATCATTGATTTTCTTTTTCGAACAAAACATCCACCTAGGTTCATAAATGATACAGCATAGTTAGATTTTTCCTGGTAGATTCTTTAATGGCAAATTGTCAACGAGAGCTATGTTTGTCTCAGTGAATGTGGTTGAATTAGCGCTGTAACAGGAAAATGAAATTACACAATAATCATTAGACACCTGGGATACGAAAAAGGCCTCTTCTACAATCTATTCATTGGTTGCTGAACCCCCCCCCCCCCATCCAGCTATGCCATTTTCTTGTAGGTGGACTTTATTTTAAAATAACTGATGTAACAAAAGTGTAGTGAAAAACACACAAAAAAAGAAAATAAAATTTTAACTGCCACCATAATTCATACCCTTGTTAACATTTCACAAAATGGCCTCTGATGATAATTATGCTTTCATTGTCTTTACTTTAAATTCCTTCAGTTCCATCAGTCATATGTAATTCATATTGCTTGTAAAAAATAACCCTTATTATGTGAGATGTGACAGCAACCCAACCCTTTCTCCCATCACCTCTGTCATCCTTGCAGTACAAAAAAACAAACACTAACCTTGAATTTTACTAGCCAAAAAGTCTCCCATTTTTGCCCAATTTCATTACTTAATGGCACAAAACTGTAATTATGATCAGACACTATTGAAATAAGAAAAAATAAACAAGGCTAACAGACACAGTGGGTTCATGCTTAAAAGTTGTGGCATTTTTGTGTGATTAAAGTGCTTGGAAAAGTCACACTGGATCATAGTTTTGCTGGCAGGTAGTAAGGCACTGCTGCACCCAGCCACTCTTTCACGGAACAAATGGTCTAAACAAGCCTCTTACAAAGCAAAATACATAAAAAAGTCACTATATGTATGCTCCTGACGTGAGGTACAGATGAGGGAAATAAAGGTGACAAGTGTAAATATAGGCAGTAAACTATAACACTTAAAGGCACCCTCCCTTGTTACCCCCCTTCCCCCTTCCCACTCATTTTTTGTTATAAACTTCCGGCTCAAGAATTCCAATAACTACTGCACAAGTGCATAAAAATCAATGGCTGCCCGGGCAATCACAGCAACTTGCTGATGATCACCTGCTGATTCGCGCCCCTATGGCTCTCTAGTCACTGGAACAAACACCCCTGTCTCTGGATCCAGTGTCATCTGGGTCCCATCATCATCCGCTGGCTCCTGGGTATGTTGGTCGGCGGGGTTGTTGGCAGGTTCCTCTGGTTCCTCTCCTTCTTCAGGCAGGTCCGGATTCAAGGTGAGTTCAGATTCGTCTTTACTTGGCGAGATGCCTGCTTTCGAGACATTCCCAGTTGAGAGGACCACAGTCTGGTTAGTGGTGGTGACTATGGTGTTGTCTCCTGACGTCACAGTTTGGTGATGATGGTGAGCTGGGTTTCCTGAATCTAGCAGCATCGCAAGGGCAGCCACTGTTTCATTGTCAGAGGCATCAACAGTATACTGGACCTGCTGTACTGGCTCCTGTGGGTGAAATGGCAATTATTAACCTTTTAGTTCAGCTACAATATGAGGCACTGCAGACTGTCACCATCATATCTTCATCCACCCATCCACCCACACTGATCCAAACTATATGCAGGGTGACTTTCAACTCTGAATACATAGGTAATCGGATTGGATTGTTGGTTTTAGGTTGTGCCAACTAGCCAAGCAACTGATGACAGAGAAAACTGATGGTGGTGTGCCACCCCCCAAATAGGCCATTGATGCCTGGCACCGGGTAAATTAAAATATATATATATATACACATTTAGAGAATTTTATCCCATTGCATTGCCATAAAAAATGAAATGAAACTTCATGTATCTCAATGCTTTCTCTGCCCATTTCCAGAACCATACGTATGTAAATTAATGTAAATTTTAGCACTCTCTCCAGCACAAAATATTGATAAACTCAGTAATAATTGATGCCTGTGTGAATCATTCGCCCCCCCCCCCCACAATCTCCAAGAATATCACATATAAACAGAAATTTCTTGCAAATGAACCATTTTCTGAGAATCTGCTAAATTTTCTCCTCCACTTTCTACAAATGGTGGATCACACGCAATATTTAGAGCTGCATGTTGTTGTTAACAAAAACTGACATCTAAAATGCAATGAACAATTCCATGCACCTGGTTTGCACACTCTCGGGCATTACTTTGTAACCTTGTGGCTGATTCTTCCCTTGTCACAACCACAAGCCAGGAATTCTTGTCCTGAGAGAAATTCCCAAAATACATTCCAACATGATGTGTACATCATGTTGGAATGTACGAGGTAATTTGGGAATTGCTCTCAGGAGATGCCATGCATTATCCCTCCTACTGTTCCATGCAGTTCCCATAAGCAAAAGGTTTTCCACCTAGGTATGAAGGACATGTGTTTTTACTTGTAGTTCACACACACAGGTGGAATGCACTTTGCTTGTGGCAACTGCATGGAACAGTAGGAGGGAGAATGCATGGCATCACCTCTGAGATCTGTAATGTCACAGAGTGAGTATGAATGCAACTCCTCCCCCAATGCCATTTTGTTGCCAGCTGCTGCTTTCCCTATCAAACTCTGACATTTAGTAATGATATTTTCACATCCATAGTATTTTTAACCACTCAGCAGTGATGAGCACTAAATACTTGATGTAATTAAATGCTAAGTACTAAATACTGCATAAGAAGGTAATCAGATTTAAACCAGTACAGTATTTAAATAGAGGAGAACCAATGTAGTTGTATATGGGTGATTCTCCAAAAACTTACCATTTTCAAAGCAAGAATTAATGAATTTCAAAACTTGTTTTAAAAATCTGGAAAAATTCTCACTTACTCTATATGAGGTCACAAATCAGGGAAAAATATGGAGAACTAATTCTGATATTCTAATGCCAGGAGAGTGAATATCTCCAGGAGTTCGGGAGCCAGAAGAATGACCTATGCATGCAATAGGATTAATATCACGGTCCAGAACAAACGTTGTCTATGGGAATTTCGGTGGGTTCAAGAAGACCCTTCATTCCATGGAATCACAGTTATTTCAAAACATTTAAGCTATTATGTGACATAGAAAAATGAGCCAGGAGTGTGAACTTTTAATTTCCGGGAAAACTCGGGACACACTTTGGAGTGATGCAGCAAGGTCATGTCAAATGAATAAATCGTTTTAAAAAGGTTGTTTTATACCTGCAACTATGTACAATTTAATTATAGTATTGAAACTTGTCTAATGTTTATAATAAAATTGTAAGAAAATATAGCATGCTTTAAAATGAGATCGGGACATGCCAAGAATAGTGATTTTAGGCCCTTTGACATTTTTTGCAGTAAAACTTAATTTAATATTTTTCTTTGTTTTCATGGGGATGGCTAGGTGTCAACTGCTTCTCCAAATGTTTAAAAAATCAACTCTCTCAGTCAAGCCATTTTTGAGTTATTATGCTGGGACATGGTATTGGTAAGTTTTTGGAGAATCACCCATATACATTTCTAAATACCAAAAAGTATTTAAATACGTATTCAAATACATTTGTATTTTAATACTCCCCATCTCTGCTACTCAGGAAACACTTTTCAAAAAATCATCCCACACTGCTTGAATAGTATTCTGAACAGTTTAATAGTTCAGTTTTAAATTCATCATACAATTTAAATGGAACTTGCAAAAATTTGAGCTTGCCAACATTATTGCAGTGAACCATGCGAGGTGACAGCTGCCATGTTAAGTTGTTACCACCCACGAAGCAACAAACACCAACCCATATAGTGTGACATCTCTTCAAAATGGTTATCAGCAGTTATTTGTATCAGTAAGGATGTGCATCCATCAGTTTCATTAAGATCAGTTTAGTGAACAACATGGAACTGTGAGGGTCAAGTGTATGAATTCAAATTAAGGGGGTTAATAAGTTAAGGTCACTGTAAGTATTAAAATCAAAATAGCCATACAGTATATTAGACACAGAAGACGAGTGGGCCCTAGCTGTCCCATGCCACAAAATAAGTAGCATTCACCCTGCATTCACCGTCTAGTTTTTGAACTACAGATGCTGAAGCACAAATACTATTGAACTTATGAAGAAGCCTCACTGTCAGAGGTAAAATCAGATGAATAGCCAAGAATCCTCTCCTTTCCTGAATGTTTCTCTTTTGCAAGGTTCTACTCGTCATAATTATTAACATTACCAGAGAGAAATATTTCCTATATTATCATTTCAGAGGTAACTGACAAAAGAAACTATTCGCACATATATCTGTCTCATGTCTCACAGTGTCTTTTTGTTAGTTTGGAGTGAAGTTATCACAGAAAGAGGGACAAACCAATGTGATACCCCTTGCACTCTGGAGTGAAATTATTTTGTTAGCTGAATATAACAAACTGAGCACCATATCTACCTCATCTTTGGGATTCATCACTGCCTTGGGAACTGACACAGTGTGGCTGCCAACCTCCAGCCCCAGAATAGATGCCACTACCTCATCCTCGATTGTCATGGTCATAGTTGATTCTCTTCTGTCTGTGGTTGAGATTGATTCGGCCTGCAACTGCTGATGCCCCATTGCCCTCATGGTTGGCAATAAAGCAACCAGCTCCTGATGTGTTGACATGATGGCAGGTTGGTCTGGATAGCCATGCTTGCACCGCAAACACAAGAAATCTGCCAGTGACAATGATGCTGCCATATTAGGCCCAGCAACTTCCAATATTTCTTCTAATGTACACTGGCTCAACATTTCTTGCAGCTTTTCCTTTCGCCGTTGTGACTTCTCCTCAGGAGTTGTGTAAGCATAGCGTCCACGCCGCTTCTTCTTCCCGATTGTGAGTCCATTTTGGTCTTGCTGTGAAGATTGAGGTGGGTCTTGTGTGGACTCATCAGTGTCGTGTGGTGGATTTAGGTCAGATGCAGCTTGGCGTGCTGCAGGCAAATCTGATATGGTTCCATGATCTGGAAACATGTCAAAATGAGTTGCCATCCTGGCACGACCAAGGTAAATCTTAGAACATTTTGGACATCTGTAAAGAGGTTCGAGACGTCGTCGTCCTTGTTCAATACCAGGTAGCAAGTCTGGGGTTGTTTTGCCTTTCATATCCACAATATCTCTATTATTCAGTCCATTATTACGACAGAGGGGGCGTGTAAATCTGCCAAATCTAGTTAAACTAGGCCGATCTGGAATGATCTCCTCATCCGATTCGGTCGTCTCCTCCTCACTCTCTGCCTCACGACTTGAATGGCTAGCAGATACTGACTTTGGTGGGCGGCCACTCTTCCTTTGTGTTCCAGACTGCGGTGAAATGGTGGTAGTGACATCAGCCTTATTTCGGAGATTCAGATCTTCTGGATCTTCTGGAACCACGCACGGGCTGTAGATGATGCGTGTATTAGTCTCATTGTCATATATGACATTGCGGCTAGGAGCGGATTGGGATTGTGATGACATTTGACGCTCACGAAGAACTGTGGCGATCTGGTGGAGCTGCTCAGTGCTTAGTGGTTGAGTACTTTGGAACGTGTTCCCTTGTTGAATTAATTGAATGGTATTTTCACTGGATCCAAGAGGCTTATCTGAGTTGGATTTCCGGACTGGGATTTTCTGGGGTGGCTCTGGGATGGTGGGTGCTGGTGTGACAGCAAGGGAAACACGTGGCGGTTGTACAGCCCCTGGTGCCACTTGTGTAATTGTTGTGCGTGTAGTATTTGCTGTTGTAGTCTGCGGCAGCTGCACAGTGCGCACCATTAATCCTTGCTGTCCTTCTGTCATTGGGGTAACAGCAGTTCCATTACGTGGCTTTGGCTTCAGCAGGCTACACATATTCTGTGGCTGTGGCTGAGGCTGAGGCTGTGGAGCGGGTGGCTGCTCCGGAACTTGTACCATCCCTACCTCTGGTTCAGGTTCAGGTTCAGGTTCAGGTTCAGGTGCAGGCTCTGTCTCCATCATAGTCTCACCCTCTGCAGGTGCCTCCTCCATGTGTAGAGTCACTTCCACATGGGTCTCAACGGCTAATGGTTGCAAACCCAGAGCTGCAATTTGATCCGCCGTCCAATGTTCCCCATGTAGCATAGCGACGAAACACTCCACATTATCAAGCGACAACCCAGCATACTGGGTGATCTGCTGGGTTTCTGCTGGAGCTGGCTCAGTTTCTTCTGTCTGCTCAGACACATCTGGTGTTATTGCCTCAACTACATCTTCTTCACTTCTGGCCACCACTGCCTCACTTGCTTCTTGCACAGCCTGCTGAAGCACATCTGGGCTTATATTGCTCAGGTCACTATCACCTGTGAGTATAACCGCCTGTCCATTAATAAACACCAGCCTGGCATTGGGTCCAACCTCCTCCATATTGAGCTACAAGTTTCCGAAGTCTGATGGGTCCGCACACACTGCACTTGTCCCGCGAATCTTTTCAACTTCCCCAATCGTGATGATTACATGGAGGCCGCCATGTTGGATGTGCCGTACAAGCGTTCGAAAAGTGGCGTCCCTTCTGCACGACACAAGACACAACACAATGCACCAAACCGACACTCGATTTCAGGTAGTAATTAACAAGGGAACTGGACGGGGTTGTTGGCGGGCTTGGCTGAACTGAATCGAGGGAGGGAAGGGAGAAGACGCGGGCAGGTTCGGGACAGCGTCTGGCGGGAGGTCAACCGGCAGGCATTTTGTTTTTATAACCGCAATTCAAGATGCTTATCCGGGATTGGCGGGCCGTCAGAGAGGCCCCTCCCTCGACGCTGTGACGTCACTTCCCCTCGTTTATTTTGAATTGAACGAACCGCGGCCAACATTAACGCTTAACTTGATACTGCTATATAAGTTACTGGCCCAAGTTAATGTATAAAAAAAACAGTAGCCTTCCACGTGTGCTCCTTTAGTAGCAAGGACAATTTTAAGCCGATAATCTCCCTCCCCAAGGTGCTCTCCAGAAGGTCAGCGGTTATAGAGGACATAATTATATGTCATTATTTGAGCTGTCCACTTTAGTTGCATAGACGCTGTCTTGGAGTTGTGGAAAGGCGAGATGTGCGAGATGTCCGGCATGTCCAGCACTTCTGTGATCAAGTTCAGCTCGGCTAACCACCACACAATACTTGCGTTGTTGTTGTTGTTGTTGTTGTTGTTGTTGTTGTTGTTGTTGTTGTTGTTGTTGTTGTTGTTGTTGTTGTTGTTGTTGTTTTTTTCATCTGTAGATGCTATGTAATGCATCTTCCGAAATTTTTGAGTCTCCAGACCATTTAAACAACTAAAACCTTAAAAACCTCTGCATGTCTATTTGTTACTGCTCTTTGAACCTAGGGACGTTCATTGTGGGTACCGGTATGTCTCGCCAACGAAGAAATATAACACTTTTTTCTAGAAGAAGAAATAAAAATCTACGGTAAGTTTCATTATTTTGATTAAACTTTAGTTAAAGCAGCATACACTATAATTATGTACAGAAGTACATTAAAAGTCTTAAATGGCTCATTTTTGCGGTATGAGGACCATTTCCCGATTATCCGTGTTTTCCGATTATCTGACGACACTGGTGCAGCCATTATCCCGGATAATCGGGAGTACAGTGTATGTATAGTTTGTGCATCTCTGCAGAGAAGGCCATAGAGCTGCTGGGCTGGTATTAGTTGAGTGTTGACACATATCTAAAGGCAGTGAGCATCATGCACTGGAGCAATGATCCCATGAATGTGTTGACCATCATGACTACAAATTCGAACAATTTACCTGATGAGATTGAAGGGCTAGAATTGAAGTACCGCCAGTACGTATTTGACTCTGCGAATATGGCTGGGTTGGTTGAGGTGGGAGTCGCCTTGCTGGTTTACCATCTGAAATGTGTTTTGAATTGCTTTCCAAAATTAGCTCTGTGCAAAACTTTGGATATTTTTTGCAAAATATTGATCACGGTAATTTCAAATCAGTTATGAGATGACTGGTGTTTTGAATTCGTGCCCACTTCTTCACCCACGGTATGTGGCGCCTCTGTCTGTGAGTATTGCTAAGCATTGCCCAAATGATCTGGCAATTCTGGAGGTACAATCAAATATGGCCGACATTTGGGCGTTCGAAAGCATGCTCCTTGGCCGAGATTACGCTTCCTCCGTGCTTCTTAAAAAGTTTGGAGAAAAGCTCAATACAGCATGTGATTGACGGAACCGGACGGAACAGTGGACTGACTCAGGCTTTCGCTGGTAGGTCGTAGCTTGCTAAAACAAAACCACAGAGACACATGCACGTGCTAGTTGTTGAGGTACTAGTAGTGAGCATGTGATTCAGGCACAATTACTGCCATGAATACCTGAATCCTGGCTGTTTACACTAAGCAGCTCATCACTTCAGCTCAGGTTGCTGCAATATCTGCCAGTGTCAGATGCAATCTGGAGACAATTGCAGACTAAAGTGTCTTAGCTTATTTAAGCTTTAAAGCGGCAGGAATTACTGGTGGAAGTAGCAGGTTGCCTAGTGTAAGTAGCTTTTTAGCGGACATATACATGCAGCGATCTGGTTGTTGGACAAATTGGTGCAACAAGTCGTGACAAAAATAGTGCAGAATAGTGAAGAATAGGCTGTCAGAGTGCAAGTGGTGGGATCAGATGGTGCCAACTTAATCTGGCCTGATTCTGCCCCCACAGTTTTGCTTCTTAGAGGATACATGTGCCAACCGCAGTAACACATGATGTTGAGTGAACTTCCTTTCTGTACATTGCCATTGCCCTCTTAACAGTCACTGAACATCCAGTCTCATTTCTTGATTGTTAAATTTTAATATACAGGTAGTCCCCGGTCTACGAAGGTTACGTTCCTGAAAATGTCTATAAGTCGGATTTGTACATAACTCGGATCCCTGAGGAACAGCGCATATATCCCGCATAAAGATTCAGCTCCAAGCACAAAGAACTTAGTTTCCCAATTATTTATTTATTATACAGTAAAACTTCTATAAGTTGAACTTCCCTAAGTCGAAGTTCTCCATAACTCGAAGTGCAGGCAGGGCCTTACGATGGGATATTGATGCATTTTCAGTCTCCCTACGGCCCGGTTCACACGTGGCCACTTTTAGTGGTAGACGCTCGCCACAGCAACTGCCCTTGCTTATACACAGGATTAAATGGGAGCATTCACATGTGGCCACTGCAGTGGCGAGGGTAGGCGTCTGTGAGCTCGAAGTGGCTTGGAAATTGCTCGACAGTGCGATTGAGTAGAAGGCCCGAGCGTCTTTGTTCCTATATAAGCACTTAAGGCCAGGCACAGGCGCCACTCGGTAGCAGACAATTGATTTGCATTGGTGTGTTCACACGGAGCCACAGCCACATGCCACTCACACCCGCAACAGGCCCGCAGGCCCAGTCATATGTCCATGCTACAGGATCATCGAAAAAGAATGTCCCAGTTTTGAAACCCTATAACTCAAAAGCTTGTGGAGATATCGTAATGATTTAAGTTTTGAAATATTAAGAAACGTCTAACGTTTTGGTCTTATCATAGTTTGTTTCGATATGAGCTCCATTTGTTGCGCAAAAAATGTAAATATGGTTATCGGTGTCCTGCCTAACCCGCTCAGGCATGTCTGGCGTTACCGCTGAAATATTTTGTCGTAGGTGATGGAGGTGCCGAATCTTGTCACCATACATGTATCTCCGCAGAAAAAGTCAATCGGGGTAAAATCTGGGCTTCTGGAGGAGCTAGGCATGGAGAAATTTCTCATACGAGACTTCTCACACTGGGAAGCTGACCAAATAAAAAATTTCTACGGCAGGTTTATTTCATGGATGAAGTGACTTTATTTGAATCATCAAGAACAATGTCTGTGGTGTAAATATCAGAGATATCCAGCACCTACGGGATAGGATTGCAACGGTAACTCCAGATGTGATTGATAGGGTTTGTCCCGACACCAAATACAGACTTTTAAATCTGCCTAGCCATAAATGAAGCTCATATCTAAAAAAAAATAACCTGAAACCAAAACTGTAGACCTTTCTTAGTATTTCAAAACTTAAATCATTCAGATATGTCTGCAAGTTTTCGAGTTATACGGTTTTTAAAAATGGGACATTCACCCACGGTATGTAGGAAAGGGCAGTTTACCACCGTGGATTGTGCAATTAGTGAAGGAAATTAATATCGAAGACTTTATACCTGAAGTTGAGGCCTATGCACCTATCCAGACATTTGGGACGCATCAGTTGCCGAAAAAAAACCGGGGGNGGGAGAGAGAGAGAGAGAAACCTTCCATCATCTTGCCTCAGATCTGGGAATAGTATATGGTACAGCCCTTTCAACGACGACCTTTCCAGTCAAGGATGAACATGAATTTTCCTGTTTTGCCTGCACTTTTTATTCCTTGTCAATAGAAGGAGTACCAATAATGCATTTAAAGCCACTGGTTGCCATACTGAATCTGGCCGACCTGCTGTGATGAGCGTCTGCCCCAGTGCAGTGGCCGACTCGAGTGCTTGCAGTGCCGGAAGCCAGCGACTGCAGTATGCTGTGGCTGTGAGCACGCGACTGAAGTGGCCACGTGTGAACAGCCCCTAACTCGAAGTTCATGTTGGCGAGTACAGAAAATTTTCTCATTTCTCAGGCGAAGGGTAGAGAGTAGGCCACATGTACAGAAAGGCTCAATTTCCTGATCTCCGTCTACCTGACGTACCTAAAGAAGGGTTTGACCCGATTGTGACAATTGAATCCTTGAATCTAAGGCCCCGGTCACACTAGACGGAATTTCCGCAACGGCAAATCCGCTAAAAAAAAATCACCACATTGTAGTAAACGGGATTCCGTCGGACGGAAGAACCATCGTGTGTGTCACCTCCCGACCAAATCCCGTTTACTTCCATGTGTTTGATTTTTTGAGCGGAATTTCCGTCACAGAAAGTCCGTGTAGTGTGGCTGGGGTCTAAGAGTAGGCAAATGTCCATAACTGAGATTTTTTTTACAACAAAACAATGAGGAACATTGTAAGTGTGATAGTGACAGTTATTTTTAAGTTTTGAACACCTTTTGTCGCTGGATATAAAGGTAGGCTTCCTTACACAGAGTGTTTCAGAGTCACAGGTCAAGCGCGGGCGAGGGGGTGGGGAAAAATCATAGGTGGCGACAACCCCGGTCAGTTTTATAAAACAATTAGAAATACGGCAGTAATCAATTTATTTATTACGGCCTACGGCGTGAAGTCACATCCTTTCTGTATTCGAATTGACCCCCGCGGACTGGCAAATGCAAGGCAAATGCTTTCGGTTGAACCTGGATGAACGGGTTTTTAGCCTTGTGGGTTGCACTGAAAAAGGCGCTCTCATGCTACACCAGCAGGGTACTGAACACACCACTGTACAGTAGTACACTACGTTGTACAGTACCCTGCCGGTGTAGCATGAGAACACCTTTTTCAGTGCAACCCGCAAGGCTAAAAACCCGTTCATCCAGGTTCAACCGAAAGCATTTGCCTTGCATTTGCCAGTCCGCGGGGGTCAATTCGAATACAGAAAGGATGTGACTTCACGCCGTAGGCCGTAATAAATAAATTGATTACTGCCGTATTTCTAATTGTTTTATAAAACCGACCGGGGTTGTCGCCACCTACAATTTTTCCCCACCCCCTCACGCGTGCTTGACTTGTGACTCTGAAACACCCTGTAGAGTTATGTGCTTTAAAAATTCAAAACTTCTCTAACTCGAAACTTCTCTAACTCGAAGTTTTTTCTGGTCCCATGGAGATTCGACTGATATAAGTTTTACTGTATTTATGTTGTACTTGGTGTCAGTCAGCGTACCAGGAAGTGATTGAAAGTGAAGGAATAATTATAAATTTTCTTTCCCAGGAGCCTTGGGATCCCGGTCATAAGTACGGATCGCTGTAAGTCAGGTCGTTCGTAAACCGGGGACTACCTGTACAGTACATCCATCAACTGATTCTCATGTACTGAATTTAACTTATTACCTGGTGTTGCATAATTCTATTGTTGCACATTAATTTGACATGTAGAGGTCATTGATAAATGGAGGAAAATGCAATCTCCACTTATGAACATTCACTTGATGTTCATTGAACATTCAGGAGATTGATTGGTTCTTGAACATTCACCTAACATTCATGTGTTACTGGGGAACTTGCCCTGCAAGTTCGTGTCAGTGTAAACACCATCCTTAGGAGCATATTTGCCATCCCAAGGTGAAATGCCGGATGTCCGAAAGTCACATGCAGGCCCTGCACCCATCTGGAGGGAGATGGGTGCATGTGGCCTAATAATTAATAATTCATACCCCGTTATCAGCCATCGGCTCTTTAGGGGGGAAGTTTGTTTTGCTTGGAACTCTTTGCTTTTTTTTTTTCATTTTACTGTGCTCTTTGGGATAGGATAGGGATGGAAGCGAGTACATCAGAGTAACAAATCAACCGCGCAAGAGGGAGTGGGGAAAAATCGTGGGTGGCAACAACTCCGGTCTGTTTTATAAAACAATGAGTAATGAGGTAGTAGGCGATTTTTTAAATTTCAGCATGACGTGATATCCTTTCTGTTTGAATTGAAAGGTGGGTACCATGTGGGTTGCACTTAACAAGGCGCTCTCATGTTACCTGCACAAAGCAAACTTCGCATGGGGCCAGGGGCCATGCTTGGGCCTCGGCAACTCCTCTCGACCTGCCCATTCAGCAGTGGACCGGGAATTGTCGGAGGATGTCGAGGCAACCCAAGAGCACAGGTCTCTGTACAGGCGGGAATGACCGGGAATGACAGTATGCATACTGTGAGTATACAGCAAATGCTGGCACTGGCACACATTTGCTCTGATGCAGAGTCTGCAGCAACGTGCAATGGACCCCTGCACGTTAGGTTCATGAAGAGTAAAATGGAGAACCCAGGGAGCATTTGTTTGTCATGATGCTGCACACGTAGACACACTGGTATCAGTTCAGGAGTGCACTTTACAGTACAGTATCTTCCATCGCACCGGACTGTTCGCTGCCAATAACCATGTCGGGAGCATTCACATTCTCTGAATTGGCTGACATGCATTTGGTGTTGGGCGAAGCCAGGGGTAATCAAGCCAGGGGCAATCGAAGGAGAGCGCCTGTGTTGTACCAAGTGATGTACCTAAGTAGACGTCATCTTCATCATTGAATGTTTCATGCGGCGGAGAGATGGATGCGAGACACCGGTACATTGCGTGTCAGGCAAGATACGGCATGTACTATATCGCCCAAAAAGATAGAGACGATTTTGCATTTGACTCAAGTGCAACTTGCACTTGAATCAAATGCCAATCGTCTCTATCTTTTTGAGCGATATAGTACATACAGTATGTTGTACTGCAGTACAGTACTACTGGCCAGATAACAGGGAGTGCTAGATAATGCCTGTGTACAGTAGTAGACAGTAAGTACCCATTTTACGCAGCTCCAACTTATGCCATTTCACATTAACGTAAATTTGAAAATGGTGTTTTAAAAATTTTAAATTGAAAAATTGTGAAATATTTGAGGATAACAACACAATCTGAACACAAACACATCACTGCAACACTGAGTCCAAACACACAACCATAAATGCTCTTTTTTGTTTTTCATGGTCCCTTGTGGTGGGGTCTATTGATAAATTCAGTACCGTATTCTCCGAAGTCTGTTGAATACCCTACGTCTACTGCAGTTCTTGTCAAGAGAAGGGAAAAGAGCCTCAGAACCTGATGACCCTCAACCTGGAACCTCCCATTAAATGTGCATAATGCATGTTTGAAATAGTCAGTATTAAAAGCAGCAATTTAAGTACTGTCTGAGGGAAAATTTTGGAAATTGTGGGACCTATCTCATTCACATCCATTATATTTTTGTCTTGTTTTACGCCTTTTCACTTTGTGCCGCATTTTGCTGGAACCAATTACTGGCGTAAAATGGGTACTACCTGTACTGTACTGTATAGTAGGCCTACTGTATTGCACATCATGACAGGTGCCCCTCATACTGTACCATGGCAATGGAGGAAGACGTTCTGGACATGGTAGCCATGAACACATCAGTACCCATGAAGTCGTGTGCAGGATCATCCATGATGAAAGGCTGTACCCATACCTGTGCAAATGGTGCATGAGATTCTTCTGACAGACTACGCTCGGTGGGGGGGGTTCAGTCGCTGGTATCGGCAACAGTGTGACTATGCGAAACAGAACCAAACTACGCAGAACGGGTGCTGTGGACAGATGAGGCATGTTTCAGATGACATGACATCCACAATACCAGAAACTCTCATGTGTGGGCCTACACCCATGACAATCCACTTGCCTATGAGGTTGACGCCATCAACACTGTTTCTCCATGAACGTCTGGCCTGGCATCGTCAGAGACCACCTGCTAGGGCAGCATTTTCTGCCTCCGCGCCTGGTTGAACAGATTTACTTGGAACGTCTGCAGGAGATGTTACCAGATCTGCTGGATGATGTACTGCTGGCCTTTTGTGCGAGCAAATGGTACCAGCATGATGGTGCCCCTGCGAATTTCTCTGCAGATGGTGCAACCTTCCATCACCAATGGATCGGACGGGAAGACCCCGTGACATGGCTACTTCATTCACCAGATATCACACCACTCCACTTTTTCATGTGGGGACGTCTGAAAGAGGTTGTGTATGCGACTCTGGTCGATACATTGCAAGTCCTACAGGTTCAGATTGTGGCTGTTTTCAATGGCATCCAGAACAAGTCACTCATCTTTGGGTGTGTGAGGGGGTCCATCTCACGTCGCTGCAGCCTCTGCATCAGAGCGAATGTGCACCAGTTCCAGAATTTGCTGTAGTCACAGTATCCGTACTGTAGCTGGCGCTGGTGGTCTGGTGGTTAGCGCGCTCACCTCTAGACCCAAAGTTGTGTGCTCGAACCTGGCCGAGGTCGGTGACTTTTCTCCGGGTGGTAAAAAAGTGAGAGTGCGCCTTCCTCCAGAGGGGAAGTCAAGCCGTCGGTCCCGTGTGCTTGTGACATTGCCCAAGTGTACGTTAAAGATCCCCGGAGTGGCCAAATTTCCAGGAGGAGGACCACCCCCTGGCGTCGGTGTTGAGCCTTAGCAGCAGAAATAGGCCAACGTTAAGCCCCACCGATAAGTATCCTTACTGTCATTCCGGGTCATTCCTGCCTGTACAGAGACCTGTGCTCCTGGATTGCCTTGACATCCTCCGCCAATTCCTGGTGCACCACTGCATGGGCAGGTCGCAGAGAGGAATTGCCGAGGCCCAAGCATGGCCCCGGCCCATGCAAACAGTTTGATTTGCGCAGGTAGCATGAGAGCACCTTGGTCAGTGTAACCTGCACAGCACCCACCTTTCAATTCAAACAGAAAAGTTGTGACGTCATGCCAAAATAAAAAAATTGCCTACGAGGCTACCTTACTGTTAATTGTTTTATAAGACCTGCCAGGGTTGTCGCCACCTACAATTTCTCCCCACCCCCTATTGTGCGCTTGACCCGTTACTCTGATACGCCCTCTATTCCTGTGAGGTTCCCTTGATCTCTATGAATTGTAATGTAACTATCTTGTGGGATGCAAGTTTTTAAAAGTAGAGGCAGTGAAGATAATAGTCAAAACAAGTGATTCCCTAATCCTTGTGATTTTTAATCTGAAAATGAATTTTATACAGTACATTTTGAAAACCAATCATCGTGACTCGTTTAAAGAAAATAAAATGAAATAAAATAATCTAGCTTTCCGTGCACCTCCCGTGGTGATCCCCCCCCCCCCCTTCTTATACCGCATTAGAGGGAACTGGACCCTTTTAGGGGGGGAGGAACACCACCATACTTTCCATTTTCTAGTGATTTTTTCTTCAAGTTCCATGAAGGGAAGAAAGGGCATGGGGTAAGCGTAAAGATGGGGATTTTTAGGGGAGGAGACACAGGTGTTAGTGCAATGTTGGATTACTGGGTCATGTGCTTAGGTTGCCAGTACCTCCAAGGCGCGGGTCAGAGACCCTCCTGACGCAGGCAAAAGGGAACTCCCGGGCGGAGATTGAACCCGGGACCTTCTGCTCAGCAAGTTGAGTCGTTACCAACTCGGCTTCCTGTGGTGATTTTAAAGTGGAAAAAGTGTACAAAAGTACATTGCAAATGCTTTTTGCACAATATCATAATGATAGGACAAAACTGACGAGGTTCACTTTTCATCTGATATTACAAGGAACAACTGAAGGGGTCGGTGAGAGATAATCCTAAGCCACACAAAGTTGTTTTTGAGAAAAACGCATTTGAAACTTTGATCAAATCTATAAATCAGAATCCTTTAAATGTATGACTTTTTTGAGTGCCAATTACATGTTGATGTCGTTTTTTACTCGTATGATGTTTCAAAAGTTGCTAACTTTATGATTTCGCATTGTAATGATTTCTTTTTTGGAGCTATGTTTCACTAAATGTGGCTTACGACTATATCAACCTGTATTTTGAAGTAAAAGTAAAGGAGCATTGGTTTTCAGCATTATTATTTTTTAATGAAAAATATATCATCTTATATGGGGAAAGTGTTTTTATTATGATTAAAGCAACCAAATATGTATGCAACAGAGCAACAAAATATGCAACAAAGCATTTCCGTATCACTGTGCTGAAATAAGAATATTAATTTTCCTCAAATCGTCCGTCTTCGCTTTCCTCCTCCCATTCGACGTCTTCGACATTCTTTTCTTCCCCAGTGGATGGTAGCGAGGATAACGATAAAAAGAAATTCTGAATTGCACTTGGAATGTATTTCATCAAAGCTTGTATGTCATATAGCTTCGGCCCTTTTCCATGATGATTGGTTTATCTTGCGTTTTCGTGACTTTGTTGGTTTAGCAGGTGATGGCTCATTGCATCTGACAACAACATT
>JYFJ02005635.1:0-23871 GCA_000934665.2 Catajapyx aquilonaris
ATGTAGTATATGCTCCCTGTCAGTGTGCCAGCACTCTCAGGTGTCCGGAAGTGGATTAGATAGCCGTGACATATATACCAACAAACTTTCTGCTCTATATATAAGATTTCATGACATTAGGTCATTACTGTTAATCAAGTGCAATCGGCCTTGTTTGCTAGTTACGGGCCTGAATTAGGGTTTATGGGATCCAACGCTTTTTGTCGAAGCTACGTTTGTTCGTGCAACACACCAGATAACAGCCATGAGTGTTACATATATGCGAAACTTCCGGCCGGACTTGAGATAAAACTCTTTCCGCTTGACTGTGTATTAACCTGCGGACAAATCCGTCAGTAAAATGTTCAAAGCTTGTCAACCAACACGTCCTGAATTTTTTTGGGGGGGGAGAGTGACCGATTTACAGTCAATTCCCTGTCCCTGTCCAATCTGAAGGCAGGGTTTGCACTCTGGGTCTGCAGGGACCCTGTACCTCTTCTTTGAAAAAGTACGTACAAACACGAGGATTACACGGCAGGAAGGGCTTCACCAAATAAGACCTTGGTCCACGAATCAAAAGAAAAAAGGTTGGATTTGAAAGAAAGAAAAAAAAAAGACTTTTTAAAACTTGCTCTTGGAAAATCAGCTTTGCTCTAGGGAGGCCACTGCCGATTGCGGCCTACTTTTTTGAGCTTTTATTTGCTCACAGAAAGAAGGCGAAAAAAAACGATTTGCGGAAGCTAACATTCAAAAACTTCGCGAGACGGTGCGACTCAATTCTTATTTTCTGCTCTTGCTTCTCGATTAAATGTTGGAGATGGATTTATTATGATTTTGCCAGGTTTTATATGGCGACGGCTGAAGCGATCGATGCATTTCGCAGGTATGAGAACATGAAGATTTGCATTGTTAATGTATACACTCTTCACCGACACAATGTGCTAAAAATTAATGCACACCTTACCACAAATAATAATAACAGAAGCAATCGCGTATTTTACATTAAACATACTGTATAATTATTTTGATTTATTTTCAATATTTTTATTACAATTTTTAGCACGCAAATCTGGGCGTTTTCCAGGCCGTTTTTTTCAGTATGGACATATGGTCGCAATTTTACAGTCCGTTAAATTTGAACCAATAGTTGAAAGGAAAAAAAGTTTTTCTCCGCCTCTGAGATTACCCGTTGTCTTCTGCACACCAAAACGAAGTCGGACCAAATTGTCTGGCCGCACTTTCTTGGCGTTCCAGACGAAATTTCAAGTAGTTTTTCCTGGAGAAAATAGCTCGCAAGTTTATTCTTTCTCCATTATAATGACGGCATTGTCGTTTAACAAAACGGTCCATAATGCATGGGAGGAACTCGAGCTGGTCCATGTCACAGCATCTCACAGTTTGTTTTACGCCATTGCTGTCCACTGGAATACAAATTCAGAGAGACACAGGGTGGCTCAGAATAGTGTTGGAAACGTTCCAGATATTCGTATAAAATTTTTTATGAACACTGTATCATTATTTTTTTTAAAAAAAGCATGTACGCCTCAGTTGTTATTATTTCATACCGATGGCCAATCCACCGATTGCATGACCCTTTTTTCTGCAAATTCTCTCGAGAAATATACCTCCCATTTTAATTTTCTGGTCACTTGAAAATTGCTCCCCCCAAAAAATCCTCCAAACAAAAACAGGGCTATTTTCGAGCTCCGGACCCGAAACGACTATAGAGATTTGGAATAAAAAATAGGCCCCTGGATTTCATCCGGAAGCTGCTTGCCATTTACTTTAATATCACCCGGGACCATTACTTGCCAAGTGCGTTTCGTTCCTTTCTCCATTTTTCGCCAGCGGGCTATAGTCACAAAAAGATTAACTTGCATGTTCCCAAAAAAAAGAAGCTTTTACTGGAAATGGCTGTGCGTCATTTGAACCCATTTTTTTCGAGGATTCAAGTTGTCGAGCACTCACTGTCAGCTTTGAAATGTGGCAACTTTCAACTAGCAGTTACTTCGAAATAGCAGTTACTTGTTTTTTTTATGAAAGTTTGTGAATCACATGACATGACTCGATAAAATAATATTTTAAATAATTAATAAATTATATGTTTTTTAGGCAACTATGGCCAGAATGGAATCCAGGCTTTCCAGGAGCTTGCCCTGAAAGCAGACATTTGTGTTGCGAAAGAAGGATCGGTCCTGAGCAACGCAGAGGACACTGAGTTCGACCACGTGGTCCTGAACCTGAAGGAAGATCAGAATGCCAATGTGGTCATCTGTTTCTGCGAGGGAAAGACTGTCCAGGGGCTGCTGGCGGCCACTAGGAGACAGAATCTCACCGGACACTTCCTTCTGATCGGAAGGTACGATCATGTAATTTAACTTGATCCAATGTCATGATTCATATCTTATGGTACAGTGACGGATGGGCAGACAGAAAAGAAGATGTTCTGGAGGGTTACGAAGAAGAGGCGGCTGGTGCCCTGACCATCCGGATTACCTCGCAGCATCCGGTCTCCTTCGATTCGTATTACTTCCAGCTCAGACCGGACACCAACACCAGAGATCCTTGGTTCAGAGACTTTTGGGAACTGAGGTTCAACTGCACCTTTAGAAGAAGTGCTGAAGCCAACTCCACAGCCGCTTACAAAAGAAAGTGCACAGGTATTGCTCATCTGAATGCCCTCCCAACATTAGTCTCAGCTTCCACGAATGATCGCAAAAAAAATTTTGCAAGTCAACCTCTCAGTTTAGCAATCAATATTTTTCACCATCAACATCCACACACCTCTAACTCTTCCTCTTCTCTTTCGCCTCTTCCTTATTCACTGAACCGAACCATATTTTTTTTTCTTCAGTTTCTTCCCATTTTGCTCTGAAGAATGTCACTCGAGGGACGTGCAAAAAAATAGAGGCGGGTGGAGTAAGGAGGGGAACGGAATAGAACCGGGTTCATTTTTATGCCCCGAAAGCCCCGAGACTCCGACGTTGGGTTGTCTCTGGAAACGAATGACGCGAAAAGCGCCAAGAATCTTAATGGGCTTAAGTGTGCAGCAGTTTGGAAAGTTTCAAACGGTTTTCTGTTTTGCAAAAAAAATAATGGGAGGAGTAATGTCATCGGCTAATTACCTGGATAAACTCTGCAGTGTTTCCACCACCAAAGATCAATTTTACACTCAACGATAATAATAGAGTTTGGGTGTTCCTATTCCAAAAATATTATTACCGGTACTGAAAATTCTGGTCATGAACCAATATTAAAAGAATTGAGTATAATTACTAAATTATTAACGAAACATGAATAATACATATATACCAATATTAAAAGACAAAATGGAGCATAATTAGTAGAAGTAAATTAAATCGTAGAAAGTATTGGCTTAGGTCAGCGAGTCTGTCCGCGGTGAGTCATCTGTAGTGTTAAGAGAGGGAGAATGCGTCATCTATGGAGTAGGAGAAGGAGCAGTGTTGTCAAGTTGTGGCAAGGGTTCACTCTCATCTACAGTATATTGTGTTCGTACAGGCCCACCGCATATTGTACCGCGACGCTTCCTATTGGCCCGCTTTCTACTCATGCGCAATGGGTGTAGACAGGCGCCTCTGGTGGATGGGAGGCGAAATTGTTCATTCTATCGCTTGTGTTGCACTAAAGCTCCGATTCACAGAGATATATGAAAAGCCTGGAAGGTCGCGTGTCAATATGTTGTCATGCTCAATCTAGGATCGGAGCCTATCTATTCCGACTCGTCTGGTAATAAAACTGGTTCCGACTAGGAATTCTCCAGGGATATATCTCCCGCGCCTCAAAACCAAAACCCTGAAGGAATAACCATCTTCTCAACGCCACTTTCCCAATCTCTCATAATATCACAGCTCCTTCTCGGCACGTCTGTCACACACTATACACTCGAGAAGTCACCCAAGTCGACGAGGATAAAGCGTGTTTCCATGGCGATGCCTTAGGGTTAGTTGGGTTGGACTGAGAGAAGATTTTTTTTTAAAGAGGGCTATATAGATGTGATAAGGAACGATTATTAAGTTCCGGATGAGATGGCGCACCTTTTTCAGAGGAACTCGATGTAGAATTATTATAAATGGACACAATTTCTTGGGGAGGACTAACTAAAACGGTTCTTCCGGGGGGCATAAAATTGCGACTTATCCTGTGAAATATGCGTCACAGAGGACAGAAATTGAGTGTTGCGGTTAGCCACGACATTCAGGATGAAAGCTCAATTCAATTACACTCAATTGGCCGTTATTGACACACTAAAGTAGTCTATTGCAAATTAATGCCGTAATGGAACAATTAATTTGGTTTTAATTGCGGTACTGACACCACGCAAATAACCACGCCTCAGATACACTTTAACACGACGTTAGCCCCATTTAGTTTGGAATTTTAATTAGACAAAATTATCTATCAAAAGCACAAGTATGCCATAATGCAATAATTCCAATCTTCAGTTAGCAATTTTTGAAATAAGTTGCTTGTTTGTTACACAGCGTCAATCTTAACAGTAGGTAAAGTTCACGCTTTAAAAGTGTTTGCTAGTCCATCTAATATTAGCAGAATGTGCTTGATAGCCCTTAAAAAGTAACTGATTTATAAAAAGCACATTAGCGGCGAAAATTTGCTAGGAGGAGAACACACTTTTTTATTAATTAAATTCGCCTCCTCTTAACACTCAAAGTGCATGGAGGGCAAAGGCATGATGACACCTTTTCCTCTTGCAAGCACGCCCAATCTAATTAGGCCCTTTGGCCCCCTCCAATTCAACAGGCCTCTCCCCCCAAAAAAAGTTTTAAGTCTTTTAACCTCACTCTCCGATGCTCCAGGCCAAGCATTAAACGGCGCGTGGTTTTTGCCAATATTCGCAGGCGAGGAAAAGCTGAGCGACAAGTACAAGCCGGATCCCAAGATGGGCTTTATACAGAAGGCCATCTACACCATGGCCCATGGACTGCACAACATGCAGCTTGACCTTTGTGCCGATCCTTCAATGGGACTATGCTCCAAAATGCTGCCCTTCAACGGCTCTCTATTTCTGGTAAGTTCAATCAACCAATATTTTTGTCCTCTTTAGACTTTTTTTTGTTGAAAGTATCAGTACATATACAGTGTGTCTGGAAAATACGAAAAACGTGCTGTCTTTTGAAGGCGTGTCATGAAAGGAGTGTGCAAACAGGTTTTAATAATTCATGTGGTCGACAGAAGCTACCTGAGGTGTGGTTGTCTGAGGCTTGGTATTTTTTTAAATAGTCGAGGCCTTATTTCCTTCCTGGCCTGGCATCGATTCGCACAAAGAAACAAGACGAGCTTGTTAAGACCCACTCACGCCCTTTTCTCTTTCCCTCCCGGCCCATCCAATTAAGGGAACACTGGTAGGTAGTGGGACATGTCCGGAGACAAAAAAAAGGAAGAAGACGATGCACCATACCAATGAGAAGATCTTTGCACAAATTCGCCTTTTTTTGGGGCTGTGGAATGGGAACTCAGAGAGATCAAAAAGGTTTGCATTCTGAGGTTTGGATAAAACGTGATTTTGGCTGGAGTGAGTGTCTTGCTTTAATTCAACTCACAGATGGAATAAGTTGGGAAGGAAATCAGGAGATAGCGCATGCTGCTTCCTCTCAAAATTATATGCAGAATTTTTGTAGCACACTGTTATTCCCCTCTGGATATTCCAATCCGGGCAACTAAAAAGCAACCAATAAAATCATCCCTATCCATACTCTTTTGACGGTCTGTTTACACTCAAATCGGCCCGTTAATTCCATGCTCACCATGCATTTCCGGGACCCAAAAAAACAAACAGGCCTGAAATTACACTCGCTCTTTGGTTTGTGCTTTTCTCGCAAAAAAAAATAGCTGGAGCTGAAACGCTCGCCAAAAGCTTCCCCTGCTCCCCCCCCCCCAAAAAAAAAGCAGACTCACTCTCCCAAAAATTCGATTATGAAGACAGCCATGTTTCACAAGCTCGGCATGTAAATTCCAGGCTATCCCCAACTGAAAAGAGTGGCCCCCGCCCGTCTATCCAAACTTTCCACCATCCAACTCGTAACAGTGTGTCTGATTTATTAGTTTACTTCCTACCCCGGTTTTCAAATTAGGCTCTCGGTTTTATGTCTCACTTTAACAAAATAATTGGAAGGTAAACAATTGGTGCTCTTTGCGAACCTCCATTTGAAGGTGCTCTCTTGAAAAATATAGTGTTGGCTTTACAATAGCCTGTATTGTTGAACAGTAGTAAATCAGGCGGTTAGTTGTTGAACAATGAGAGTCACTCATATACTGCCAGCAACCACTTCAACACGACTATTCTCATGTACACCACCGCTTTTCCAACACTTATCGATCATTTGTTAAGGACTGTTATACAATGAGTTGTTTATTCAGCCCCGGTTAACTAAACGCCCAATATTTGACGCTAATTTTTGCGATGTTTTCACATTGGCGGAATTTTACTTCTTGTCATCATGTCTGCCTTCATGTGAGCGTTAACTTTTTTTTTGCCCTTCTTTATTTCGAGGATGAATAGTAGTTGATGAGCTCCTTTCATTGCCACAAGTCTTCACAAATATAATTATTAAATAATGCTCAACAACTGCAAGGCACGTGCGTGACCCCAAAGTTTTCTTAAACCGTCTGATTGGATATCAACTTTTGCTTTTCTTGGAAAAAACCTATTTCTTGGAACAAGCTCAGATTTGTTGTTTTAATCAGGATATTTTTAAAAGCCTCTTTTTTTGGGTCACATTGAAGGACCTAAAATGGAGCCAAGGCATTGTTGGAGTAGGAGCCAAATCTGAGTGGCAGTTCCATATATGTGCATATGAAGAGCTAGAGAGAGAGAGTTTAAAAAGTGGAATTTAAAAATGCATATAGTTTTGACTGCCAAAAATTGCCCTGGAGCATTGGAGTACATTCGCGGCCGAGCAATGATAGTTTTAAAGTACTATAGAAAATTTCAACAGCCATATAGCAGCGAGGAGCTTGGAGAATAGGATGGAACGTAATGGAAAAAAAAGTTGACAACCACATTTTATGAGCAGCGGAAAAAAAAAGTTGGACATCATGGTTGACGTTATGACGGCAAAAATTTCCATTTCCTCAAGGGATCGAACCTACTTTTTCAGTAATGTTTCACACTCTTCGTGCCTACAAAAAAAAAAGACAGAGCGAGGGACATAGGCATATTCCCTATCGGCTCGTTTTACTACCCTGAGACTGAGTTAACACAAGGCTGCTGGCAGTATGTCTGCAGTGCCAATATCTTACCCTGTGGTCTTCTGGGAGTCATACACAGTGTAGGAAAAAAGCTGGTCGAATCACTAGTGAAAACAGGTCTTGCATAATGAAATAACTAACATGTAGCACCTACAGCGGATAATTTTTTTTTTAATCAGAAATAATAAGCAGATTTGAACCCCTTGGTAAGCACTAGGTGGCTAAGAAACAACATGTTTGTTACTACATCACAAGCTCTACAATTACCACAAACATCCACGCAACCCATTAGTGCAGCAGTAAATAAGTAATACTTCCAAGCTCGTACTTTGCTCCTGAATGATTCATGTGAGGGTACTTATTCACGCTTTTTCAATTAAATCTCCAGGGAAGATTAAATTCCGCGGTCGTTCTGGCAGTATGCGCGCAAATTAGCTGTTGTATTGATTCACGCCATTTCCGACATGTTATTACTGCCTATCTATATGTTTGCAAGGGGTCGATATCGACCATTTGTATATACCCTACATAAAACCCTTCTTTGGGATCGTTTTCTGTCCAAAGCTGTTAAGGAAAAAAAAGTATCGTGTCTTGAAGGTAAACCTGTTCTGCAAACTACAGCGCTAAAATGATAATTTTTCTTTCTTTCAACTACTATAGCAATACCTGATGAACGTGAGCTTCAGCTACGGAGACGACGGCGAATTGGTCCAGTTCGACAGCAGAGGAGACCCACCCGGAAGGTACGTGATGGGGGGTTTCATGGGCCAAAACATCAAAAGTGGAGAAAGCTTTATTATGTACATGCAATTTGCCCTATTCGCCTAAGGGACAGGACAGACTCCGATACTACTAGTCTCTCTCCCGAAAATGGAGGGGGTTGAAACTGTGCCCCCCGGATTACGTTATACGGGGAGAGGAAGTGTGCGGGGGAGAGGGGCGGGGAAAGACTATTCCCAAGCGGATGTTAAGTGAGGTAGCAAAGTAGCTTCCTTGCGCACTCATGTTTCGCCCAATTTAGTCTGCGGGCCCCCATGGAAACTACCCCCAAAACTCAAACCTGAATTTTCATGAGTCAACTAGTCATTTTTTTTTTCTCTCTCTCTCTCCGCGTCTCTTCCTGAGAGGGTTTAATGAATGAGTGACAAAGGACGTCGGGTCATTAAGCACTGAAATTTTTGTGCATTCATAGTTATACCAGGTAGAATATACTACATAAGAGGCGCAAACTTCTGTCGGCGCCTTTGATGTTCGCGTCTCTCTGTTTGGGGCCGTTGCCAAGGCTGGCGGCCATGTTGAAGTGTGGGGAACGCCAACGAGGTATAAATAGGGTACAGGCAAAAATAGGGTCCGCCATCTTTGATGGTTTTGGCGGCCATGGCAACTACACGGCAAGAACCAACGAGATAGAATAGGGTAGAGGCCGTAAAGGTCACGTGATCTTTGGCGGCCATGCCACTTCACGGCAAGCAGAACATGCGCTCATTTGAAATTGCCGTATTTCTAACCCTGTTCTCCTCTGTCTACACTCCTGCCTCCTGGCGGGGGGTGGGAATAAATAAAAGCGTCCCCAGACAGGCTTTTCTTCCTAGTCCCGCCAGGAGGCAGGAAAGGAGAACAGGGTTAGCGATACTACAATTTCAAAGTTCTTGCCGTGAAGTGGCATGGCCGTCCGATGGCCGCCATTTTGCTTAAAAGATGTCCGACCTTTACGGCCTCTACCCTATTCTATCTCGTTGGCAAGAACACGCGCGAATCAAAGATGGCGGACCCTATTTTTGCCTGCACCCTATTTATACCTCGTTGGCGTTGCCCACACTTCGAAATGGCCGCCAGCCTTGGCAACGGCCCCAAACATAGAGACGCGGAAATCGAATGTTTGCGTTTCTTATGTAGTATATGGCGAGTAATTGAAATTAGTTAATTCCAAAAAATTTGATTGGAGCCACTTTTTTTTCTCTCTTTTCAGATATGACATAATGAATTTTCAGCGTTTGTCCAACGGTAGTTTCGACTACATACATGTCGGAAACTGGGACGATGGCAACCTGACTTTATTCGGAGAGCTTCAGTTCAATCCGAGGGCAGAGGATGGCGTGGTCCACTCCAGATGTTCGCAGCCTTGCCCAATGGGACAGTACAAGGTAAGATTTATACACTTAAATTATTTTTGATGATGTCTCCCCCCGCAACTACACAAGAAAACCGAGAGAAAACTTTTTGAGAGAGAAAATTAAGTTTTCTCTCGCTCTACAGCGGGCATGGACTTTGACGTCATTCCCTTGTAACGATGCAACTTTCTTCATTTGCTATCATTTTCGGCTGGGAGTTGTGGGGTTCGAGAAACCAAGAAAAACATAGTAAAACATGGAATGGGAAGGAAATTGCTTTGTTATTTTTTTGTGCGAGGGGAATTCCATTACTTTTGCCGTGTCCTTTTTGTTACAATGTATAGCTGGTGAAAATTAATATTCTTTTTCCGCCGCATACACTGTGAGGTTCGTTAATGTTATTTTTGTGAGTGTAATATAGCAAAAGTTACTGCAATGCTCATGAAATCAAAATGTCTGGTGTTAGAACGTAGTTAATTTAGTTCTCAGCAGATATTATTTTGTTGGACAAGGCACGGCAGTAAACGTGCTCTGAAATACAAGGAGGGGAAAAAAATTGCTTTAATGAGATAATAGCTTGTAAGTAATTACGAGGCGGGGCTTCAAAGGCATCAAAAATTCATAAACAGCAATTTGCAAGCCTTTTCTGAAAGGGAAACAAGGCACTGCATACTCTGCAAAAAAACTATAGACCTCTAGTTACAATCCTATTTGCAAACTAAAGTGTGTAATTACAAGTGGTTTGTTTAGACGCGTGAAATAGTGAGGCTCAATTTACCGTAATGTTTCCAGCTATTAAAATAGTAATCAAGTAAACGACTCGTTATTTTTTGCTTTAATTGGCGGATAATTTATTCCTGTGCGTTCAATCTTTCCATGGAAAAATAATTGCGTTCAAAACTTAGTTACGGGAAAGCCCCCTAGGTTCCCAATAATAACTGGCCAATACATACACAGCGCACATGATGTAATTACTCATGAACACACTAAAAGGACGCCTGGAGCCGTGGATTATTCCTCTTAAAAAGAATTTCCCTTCCCAAATGTCACGCCAAGCATTATTTACCTTCCAAAAAAATAATTCCAAAGCTTATTTTTCTCTAGTAAATTTCGCGCACAATCAGCACGACTAGTTGTCCCCTTCAAGAATAGCATGAAATTCATTCCAACAACATTACCCGAGCCCGCAATTAGGGCGCGTCATAAATCCGCGCATTAACTGCCCCGGAAAACCCGAGCACCTGAAAACAATTTGGGGAACGCAAATCTGCCGAAAATAGGCAAAAAGCGTTATATAGATTTTTGCAAACCGTCTGCCCAACTCGGTCGAGATTGCAAATTTATTTGCGCTGTATACACGGTGTCTCATCAATCTCTGATAATGGTTATAAGCCCCATATAAAAGCAGATTGAAATTAATATAAGATTATTGTATACATAATTTCAGTCTTGGTAATAAAGAAGTTAGGCAATGTAACAATTATTTTATTATTTTGATCTTCTAAAGTAGCGAATTTATTTGTTCAGAGTAGATCGGATATCTGGTCCACCCTGCAGCTTCCTCCGAAAACCCGGCAACATTCGAGATGCACGAGGCCCATGAGAAATTAAATCAGTTCTTGAGAGCGGAATTGTTGCTAACGACAGCTTAATGTCCTGTCAGTCCTGGCACTAAAATTTGCTGCATGTCCAAACGGGGTTTGGGTCTCTTGAATCGGACCTAAATCCGTCTCTAGGCGCACAGTTAATTTGGCTTGGCCCCCCCCTCTCTGCAACCCTGACGGTAATTTCGACAAAGGGAAATTCCCAGTTCAGCTGTTCGACTCCTCATTTCCACAGGAGTCAGAAACCAAGCCTCAGTCTCTCTCTCTCTATAGTTTGTTTCCCTGCTGGGAACGTTTTCTTCTCAAGCGAGACCTGATGGATACCTTTGGGAGACACACAGATAGTGAGAGACTCAAGAGTTGTCGAAGCGGACACTTGAAACTGACCTATACAAACATCTAATTGCTGAAGTCAGAAGTCAATTTCCAATCACAAAAATTCACTACCAGATCACTGACCATAAATATTATTTTTTTAAAGCAGCTGAAAAATAAACAGCTTAGTGCCAAAAAAATGAATTTGGCCAATTAATTAAAATGTGTGAAAATTGCGGATTCAGCATTGATTTCGGTAATGACTTCACTATTAAAGGTATAACCTAATATCAAAGCGTGTGAAACTGGGCGAGAAATTTTTTTGCTGAATGAAGCAGCAACTGTAAGCATATTTTTACTTTCATTAGGTGTAATTGCAATGTTGGATTCCCGGGCCAGGTTTTTTTTTACACCTGAGAGTTTCATACGTGTATATGTTAATAAAGAAGATGCAATAACAGGATGCATGGTGTGAAAAATTACATCGTATAGGCAATAACACTTTCACGGCGTGTATTAGAATTCACTGGAGCATCGATAATTTCCAATAAAATTGCGACAATATTACCAGGTAATATGCGAAATGATTTTTTTTGAAGCCATGTTCCGTTTGAATTGCCTTGAATTATACAATGAGACTTAATGTAACAGTGCTATATGTATTATTTAAAAAGTCGGAAAATATACTCTGGCGCGTGTTGAATGGTCCTAGGATTTTTCAGAGATCGTAAAAATATATAGGATTTTGTCTCTTTTCAGAAACGTACATTTTCTCTACATAAAGGACCGTTTTCATTGTTGGACAAAGTTTGGTTTAACAAGTCATAAAAAGTCACTCGTCTTTGTTTTCATTCAGAACATTTCATTCGAAACAGAATTACAGGTTAAATTAATCCGGTTTTTGTACTCGGCAGTGGGTCTGACATTTCAGATTTTATGTTGAATAATAATTGTATTTAAAGTGATAAAAATTACAGTAGTTACAACCTGGCTGAAAATGTAGACAATCCCCAATTTTTATAGCATTGCATTATTTTATTGTAACTGGCATATAATGAACTTAGAACAGTTGTCACATGGTCCACAAATTATTTTTGCAATAGTACAGATCATTAAATATTAGTTTTTATGAATGCGGTGTCGTCACAACTTTCACCAAAAATTGAAGTACATTTTATTCCACCTTTGAAAGGACCTCCTGTGGTCATTTGAATTCTCAGCAAGATTCTGGCTGCATAAAAGATCAGGATATGAAACCTGCAGAATGTGTCCCAAACATCGCTCGATATACACCCCTGTATACACCCGTATACAGACCGCAATTTGGCGCAATCTTCCCCCCTCGGAATGTCCCGCAGTTTTCCACACACAGCCCCCCAGCCCTCAGGCTTTTCCAAGATTGACCTCCTTCCTTCATTCTTTATTTTTTTCGGGGGGATGGTCCACAATAAACGTGGCCTGTGGTCCGTTCCGGGCAGTAATTCTGATCCCCATGATCCTCACTATTTCCTCTTTTTTTTTATTTTAGAGCACTGCACTGCTGCCTCCACTAAAAAAAATCATGCCGGCAGGGGACATAACACTTAGCTCTCAACTTATTGGGCAATGGTCGCCATGGAGCTGTTGTCTATCTTGCTCCAAATTAAAGTCTCGCCCTTTGAAGTCTGTGATGGAAACGTTAATCTTTTTTTTTCTCGAGACCCTTTTTTCTTATTACTTTTTCTAAATTAAATCGATTGTTACCAGCACCTTGCTCAAAGATAGACTATTGCTCCCGAGATGAAAAGAATTGTGACTGTCTATACCCAGTGCAAAAGAGGGTTTGTGTAATCGATGGAAAAGACTTCCTCATTGGTTATAGGATGTTAGAAAAACGGGAGGTGAAAAAAATAAATCGGTGCCATCTTCCTCCGGTAATTCGTCTCGACTTCCGCTTCCAATGTCCTCCACCCGACACAGGGAAATGGAAAACAGAAAAAAAGAAGACTAGCGGAAAAATCTACATGGAATGCTGGCTAAATTGCAACGTTTGTTAAAGGGAATGTGACCTTTAAGTTGATCCCATTTTTAATGAGACCACGAGCATTCTGCTGGAAACTTTAAATTCGTTCATGAAAGCAGTAATTATGTAGCAGTATTTATGTGCATCTGTCCGCGGTGAGTCATCAGTAGTGCGCGCCATCTATATGAGATATATGGTACTACATCCACAGCCTGGCAGTGTTGCCAAGTTGTTGAAAGGGTTTCACTCCTGAAGTGATGAAATAATTTTTTTTTAAACGCTCACTTCGCTCGCATATTTCTAGGCCTGAGGTTTACGGTGGCTTTATAAATCTGAGAAAATGTGACGCGTACTTTTGGACGACTCTTTAGAGAAAGGGATCTCCAAAGAGCCTTCCTAATTGGTGCTGGGGGATTACTGATCTAAACCGACTGTTTTCAGCAGGACAGAGTTTGAACAGTTTCTAAGCAAGCCTCGAGGCATGTCCTTACAGTATATACACACGCACCTGTGTCTCTTAAACTCCGCTTATTTACGCGACCCAAGAAGACCCTGTATAAGCTGGAACCGAAGTTCTCAATATTTTCCAAAGGCACTTTGGAAGCATAATCCCATCGCCTATAGCCAAGCTTCCTCTTCCTTCCTCTTGCAAACTCCCAAAGATTTGTTGTCTCGCAATCCTAGAGGTAATTTCGTTTACCATCAGCCAAGATTAACGTCGTTTTGGGCCTGATTTCTTGGACTGGAATTTCCTGAAACTAGCAAGGGATTTAACGATGTCTCTGCTGCATGCTACGAGCACGGGTAGGACCCAAACAGCACACATTAATTAACCCCCTGGAACAATTCGGGCGCATGTAAATAGCAATGTAAAGCTGCTGGCATTTGCAAAACTTGATCAAAGCCTCGGTTCCCAGCATCAGGAGGTCTATATATGTGCGTGGCTGGGGCTATGGAGCTTTTATAGCACTAATTGTATCTTCCAGCTTGCGCCGAGGGCTTTATGCGTCAAGGTCCATTTATATACAGGAACTGGCTCGAATTAGTGTCTACAGGGTGTCGCACTGTCAAAGTCCCACAGTTGGAGAAAAAAAGACGTTCAGTAATCATCTTTGGAAGCAAACTGGATGAAACTGTGGTTGCTAAAGAAAACAATCTATTAATGGCTACTACTTCTTGACTCCTACTTGTAACATGGGCAGTGTACCACCCTGCATATCTGCAGGATTAAATGTATTCAAGCGATGAAAAGCATTCATGTAACTCTGGCCTGATGAACAGCCAGTCAGTCATTATTCTGGCATTTAAAGCAGGATTAATTAGCTGGTTGGTTTCCATTCAGTCAATACGGGGAGGCCTTGAAAATCTTCACCTGAATATATTCTCACAATAAATTCGGGCCACTTCCTGCTATATAGGATCAGGCTAACCGACAGTTAAAAACACCTTTTGTAAATCGACGAAACCCAAAAATTGAAGCTTACATAGATGAGCTTGAAGCTTACAGGGAGAGGAAAAAAGTGGATTCATCTGGAGCCAATATTTATGATCAATCCGAACCCTAATGCAAGAATAACGTTTGCTCTGAAAATAAAGATGAGATTTTTTTTTTCGTGGGCATCAGTTTTCTTGGAGGGACAACGCTTGTGGCCTCAAACTATAGATGGACAGGGTCGGAGGTGGAAAAAAAGTCAATTTCACACTCTATCGCTTCCCTGACGCTGACGTATACCAAATGCAATAGTCAGTACAGGGTGATTCATCTGAGCTCTTAATACGCGTTGAAACACCCTGTATAACGCACTAATAGCATGATTAAGCAATGAATTTTTCTATAAAATAGTGGACGTTGCAATTAACTATTGGAGCAACCACATGATAATATCGACATATAATTACATGCACTTCAATGAAGCTCTTTATATATGAGTAAATACCATACATATTTCACATGCAATCTAATCCTATACTTACAGTTAGTGCAGTTAATTTCTCAATGAAGTGAACCGCAAAAATTGCGGAACTCGTATATTGCACCACTGCTTGCATTATTTTATCGCATATAGAGTACGCTGGTTTTGCGAAAAATTAGGATGTCCTAGGTCCTAATTAATGGCACACCCGTCGCATAGATGAATATTGGTAGAGCGATCTCTCCCTGCTGGCTTTAATTTTTTTTTCATAATCCGGCAACGATATGAACCCAGCATCCTTCGGTCATGCGGGTTCCTAAATTATCATTCCCTCGACCAGTTTTCAAGCCGCGCACGTGAATTAGATTAATCGAGTTGAGCCCCTGACGGTAATGAATAACTGACTTCCCTTACACATGCAACTAAAGGGGGTCGCGTCCAAGTATATATAGTAGTATAGCCTTTCGACACACATCGGGTCACGCTTTAGCAATTAAAGTCCGAGGGCCCAAAAACGAAAAACCACTTGGGGTTTGGCCGGAGATGAAACCACAAACTTGGTCGGAACTCTAACCGCAATGAATTTATCCTATCGAGGGCTTCTGGGAAATGTGCAGGGAAAAAAAGGTCTCCTGAATTTGAAGAAACGTGAGGTACATGTACTGGGCTTGATAAGTAACATTGTTGACATTTTCATGAGTCTGAACCATATCGGTTTGCAAGTGCAAGTACACACCAGAGTACACACCCAAAAAGGAAAGGTTCACACGGACGTATCTAATGCTTTAGGAAGCTGCGTCTGACAGTAGCCGCAATTTGAAAGTCAACCAGCTTTTACATCTCTTTTGGAGACAAGGAGAGCCGCACACACAAAGAGAAAACTTCGTAGGATGAAACTACCTTTTTTTTTTTAGGAGCTGATGTTTGCTCGGTCGACTTTCAGTCCGTATTAATGTGGTGGAAACGACGATTCCTCCCAACAGGATTTTCCACGCCTGTTGCTCAGACTTCAAAAAATGTGATGGTAATTTTTTAGGAGAGAGAAGGTTTTTTTTTAGATATTTTTATTTCGAGCAGGGCAAGAGAGTGTCTGGTCTAGACATGTGTGCATGAAGCGTGCTCGCTAAGCAATCACGTTTTGCTGACAAACTCTCCGGGAAACCTGACGCGCAATAGAGTTAGAAAAAAAATACTGAGAATGATTACGACTAGACTGCTCGAGTATTTTTGGTGGTGTTTTTGCTCGTTATGATGATTAAGACGGTAATTTAATCGGTGATGATGTATTGCCTGCTTCCTACTCTTTCACAACTCGGATCAACTAACTGCAAGCAATGTATTTCTTGTACACTTGACTATCGTTCTAGACCATAGGAAATGCTTTTAAATATATTTTGCGACATGAGATCAACACTGAAGAGTGGAACACTCAAAATGCATTTTATTTCCCACTCCCAAGAGAAGTGTAGTTGGAAATCTTCAAGCTCGATTCAAACGCTATTAGGATTGCCATTAAAGGAACGGTGGCACTTTCTCCATCAAAATCCTTCCACGATCAAATGAAATCTTCCTTTCCTTCCCCGTTAAAAAAAACCATTTTTTTGACGACCTTCTATCTTCTTCCTTGCCAAATACCAATTTTTGTTCCTCTAGTCGTCTAGTGAATTCCTACTCAACACCGACAACAACATTTAGGGCACCAAATTGAAATTGACGCTAGAAGCATAATCTAATCAAACTTTTACACATCTTAAAATCATTTTTTTCGAACTTTTAAACTATCACAAGTAGTGTAAACTAAAATTTAGAAACAAATCTAATTATGGGACACATTCAATCGAATATTTGTCTTTAATTTGCGTTCATACCACCTGACCTCAATCCCACTCACACTGAATTCCAATGACAAAAGAGTCCTTGATCCTCACTTTAAAAACAACATTTTTAACTGGCGGAAAAACATTGTTGTTATTTCATGAGTCAAAATCGTACAAAACATACCGGTAGTTTAATTAACGCCAGCTCTTGAACTCCCCCATTTTTTTTACCATACAAAACCGGCGGCATAATGATCATCACAAATGTGCTCGGTAGATCCGGTGGACAATGGCACAGTTTTCCCTCTTTTTCGCGAATAAAAAATCAGCCCACGTCCAGACCATGTGTCATATCCCATTGTAATAGTCCAAAGATCCGTTCAAAAAAAATATTTGCATCTCTCGAACCCAAGGTTGAATGAGAGAGCAGCGAAGCGCAGGAAAAGTTAAAGGGGTTCAACAACGGCCAAAAAATTAATTTGGCAAAGTGCTGACGTTTGCAAAATCAGAAAAATTGCGATCGAAAATGGGTCAAAAAATCATTGCTTTTAGGAGCATTGCGGAATTATTATTATTTTAGTTCAGATATTTTTTTTAAGGTTTCTAGTATGTTGTAATCGCAAATATTTTTGGTCGTCGATTTTCCTGGAGGTGATCAACGACTGGTCCGTTTACTCAATGACAGCGGGATGATCCTCGGATCAGGGAAACACAGCAGCCCAGGCGATATAAACCCCCCTGCACTTTGATGTCGGCATAATACCAGGCCGTCAAAGGCACTGCTCGCGATCAAAATCCACTCAGGATCAAAGCTCCGTCCATGCGAATTTGTACGTTGTGACAATAGCGTCATTAACAATTTTGAGCCCCGTTGCTTCCATACCACCAAGAAAACATGCGCCGTCATCACTGGCCAGAATAAGCAGATCACCATCAAAAAAAATCAGCAATTGAAACACCCTGTACTGATGAGGAGACCATCCATCAAGGCTTTTCCTTTTCCTTTTGGGACTATAACCAGACATTTCTAAGGATAACCGTGTTTGCCCTTGCCTTTTCCTGGAGACTCAGCCGGGCCCACAAAGGAATTATGGCTTCTCGGATGTATGGCATTGTCGACTTTGGACTTTCCGAGTGCAAAAAGTGTCAACTGTACCACAGTCAGCCACAGTTCAACATAAGAGCCTGGCAAGAGACAATAATCCAAAATATTCATCTCTCTCATTAGCCCGTTATCACAATGCGGGTATGAGCCCATTAATTACTCTGTGGCTTGACTTTCAAACAGCAGCTGCTGGGCGGATATATCGACAGATGCAATATGAAGGTTTTTTTTGGATGCGGATATGCCCGTAGGTTATGGGGAGATCAACATTTGCGAATTTTTTTGCAGTGCCGATGCGGGAATTGTAGCCGCATAAAAAATGAGGTTTGCAATTTCGGTTTTCTCCAAATGTATTGAACTATTCGACTTACCGGTCCAAGGCTGCCCAGGAGCCAACCACTGGTCACAAGCACTACTTGCAGTGAGACTGACTATTTTTATCAATTGGCAAGTCATTTGACAATTTTTGATCTGTTGTAATAAAATTGAGTAATAATTGCGGAGTTGATATACGAAGTACACACTCAAATAAATTCAGGTACATTCAGAGCAATAATGTAGATTGGAACATGAGCACAATTTTCGCACACAAATGGTGGACCGGAAAATTGACTCTGTACATATGCATTAGCCTGATAACACTTTGTTATTACGTGCACTACAAGGCGAGACAATCAATGAATGTCCTGAACCCGTGTGGAAAAGTGCATCGGAAATCAATTCCTCTCTTAGTCTGCGAATATTTCCGGTTCTAAACCCCCCAACGTGACGGAAGTTGGCCCTGCCTGCATTCTGCACATAATTTTGGATGGTCCCAAGGTTTTGGTCGAGTATTACGAGGTAGGGGGGGGGAGGCAAAATACTATTGGATTCCCGGTCCTCTCTGCTGGTACTTTCCTGTAGGAAGCTTGCAGACGTGCTATAGGCATAGTCGCGGATATCCCCCGAAGAGAGACTAAGCCTAATGAAACAGGAGGGGCCCCCAATTTCATAAAGGGGATTTTCGCTGACTATGCAGCAAGAGGGTGAGAAAATCTGCGCATATGATTCAAGGAAAACGTGATTTTTGGAGGCATCGGTTGCAATATTGGGATATAGGTTTTAAAATAATATATTTTAATGTATTTTTTTTTCAGAACTTTCAGACTGGTGGACAGGAGAAGAAGTGCTGCTGGGTGTGCGTACCTTGCGACGAAAAGGAGTTTCTCTACAATGATACCTCGTGTCAGCTGTGCGAACTTGGGACTTGGCCAAATGCGAACAAAACTAGTGAGTGAATTTCATATTTTAAAATATATATGGCACCAACATAATATGCATACCAATCGGAAATCCCTTGTGGACATGATTTGTCCATCTGACGTGGCCAGCAGATCCATTATAATTATGACGTCGAGGTTCAGCAACTGAATTCGGTTTACAATCAGTGCGACTGTCCATTAAATCCTATAATCCGGTTTGGACTCGTTTAAAACCATGTGCATAGAAACGCCTCACTGGTCAATCCCTTAAATTTCGCTTCAAACTGTCGCAGCATCGCTTGTAAATAAATTGAAAAGTTACGTCTGATATGGATTACATGCGGAAAGTTTGCTCAGTATTTCTTGCTACACTGCAGCAGTTCATTCTGCTATGAAATAATAGGCCGGGGCTAGACAGGAAGGCAATCCATCAAGATATTGTCTTACAGTGAATGGAGAGGAAAAGACGGATGTTTCGAAGCGTTGGGTTTATCTTTCAGAAGATGTTGTTACAATAGGGGGGAAATCGCCAAAATCGCTAAAAAATAGGCCAGTTTTGAACCCGGCGGCTTTTTATAATTTGTGTGCAACAGGTTGTGAGGTGATACTGGTCCATCACATGCAATGGTCGGACACACAGGCCATTGTGGCTATGGCCCTGGCCTGTCTGGGGACACTGACCACCCTGGCATCGATGGGCGTCTTCATCAAGTACAACAACACCCCTGTGGTCAAGGCCTCAACCAGGGAACTCAGCTACATCATATTGGTCGGGATGTGTCTCTGCTACGCCACGACATTTCCTCTCCTGGCCGAACCCAGCAGGGTCACCTGTGTCATGTCCAGGATCTTGCCTGGACTCAGCTTCGCCATGATCTACGCAGCGCTGCTGACCAAGACAAACCGAATCGCGAGGATTCTAGCTGGAAGCAAGAAGAAGATTATCACCAAGAAGCCCAGGTCAGGTTACACTTTGGTATAATAGTGATTGTGACCTCTTAACTGGCCTTTGACCCCGTAGGTTCATGTCGTCAATGGCCCAGGTGGTGATCACGTTCCTACTGATCTCGATTGAGGTTGGGATCATCGTGTACATGCTGGTGAGGGAGCCTGCTGACTGGATGCACCTGTACGAGTACCGTCGAGTGACCCTGACATGCAACACGACCGTACTGGGCATCATGGCTCCGTTGGGTTTCGACCTGTTCCTGATCGGTATGTGCACGGTGTACGCGGTCAAGACCCGGAACGTGCCCGAGAACTTCAACGAGGCAAAGTTCATCGGGTTCGCCATGTACACCACCTGCGTCATATGGGTGGCCTTCGTGCCCATCTACTTCGGAAGCGACTCCAAAGTCATCACCATGTGCCTCTGCATCACCCTCAGCTCCATGGTCACCCTGATATTCCTCTTCTTCCCTAAGCTTTACATCATTCTGCTTAGGCCTGAGAGGAACAACCGAAGCTACTTCACCACCTCCAAGACCGTACGGTGCTTCATCGGTACCGCTGTCAACCATGCAGTCATCTCCAGAAACTCAACCTCATACTCGCTCAGCGACTACAGCACCGAATCACCCAGGTCAGCACATAATAATTAATTGCGGGGGGCATAAAACCAGACCAAAAAGCCATCAGAAATACGACCATCTTGAGTGTCTTCTCAGGCGACAAACATATTTATGAGTGGGACAGCTTTGGTTGGAAATTAGCCAAATTAATCAGCCGGGTGTGCCATAACTTCCAATGTGTAAAGTTTGGCTCGAAATGGCGCCAACCACAGAAAAAAAATGATGGGATAATTGCAGGGAATAGGAACAATGAAAATGGCAATTAAAAGCGTCATTAGCCCAAGCTTCATTACTAGGCCTATACGTGCTCCTTGTGTTACATTATATTTGAAGTAGTGATTTTATAATTCGAATTAATATCACTAATTCAAACTTTAAATCCATGGACTTTGAAAAATTGTTAAAAATATGCCCAAAGCCTCCTTCACGTGAAGAATATTTTTCAGTTCATAATAATTATATTTAGCACTATAAAAAAATAATGACTTGCACGCTTTTCATTCCCAAGGAATAAGAAGACGCACTTTTGCGCTCAGAAAAATTTGAATACTAGATGACTACTGCTTTTTGTTCGGAGAGTGGATTTTTTTAAAAAAATAGTCACACCCCGTTTGATTGCTGAATATTCGAAACTCCAGTTGCAGTCGAATCTACATAAAAATCCACTCTTTTTTCTGGTTCAATTTCCAACAAGTAAAACGCATTGCGAATTCTCCCATACCTCAATCATTGCACAGAATATGTAACATCGGCACTCGAAAAGTTGCGCCCAAATTTTGCCTACTGTCTACATATCTGCTTCGACTTTTTTTTTTTTTGCCAAAAATATGGATAGAACGGGGCAGGTGCTCCCTTGTTTATGATGGAAGCCCGAGTTCCATTTTCATGCAAATTTTTGCCTATCCGCAACGCGAAATCGGATTAATTTGAACTTGGGGGTGAACCCACCCCGATCTCCTGCTTGCAAATTTTTTTCGCGAAAAATCCAGAGAGTGCACAGTGCGCATTAATTTTCTGTGAGAGGCATAAATCACTCGGTAGAGATTTTATATTATTAAATGCACTTTTTTTTTTAACCGGCCAAAGTATGTTCGATTAATATTCAAGGCCTTTCGACGCCGAATAATAATATGCAAGAATGACTGCCTGTGGCTCCATTGGGAGAACCCTGAATCGATGGAACTGGCCCGTACCTAAAAATTACACACTCGTGTATGTGGTCCTGTGGGCGATTCTGAGGGGGATATAACATTGGGTACTTTTTTTTTTACCTTACATTCGACAGAGCTGCTTTTAACTGAACATGCAGAGTACATTATGTATGAGTTCAGTAAGGGGGGGAATGTAAACTGGGACGGAAATTTTTGATTCTAGATCTCCCTTGAGGATATCCTTCGACGGAACAGAGTATTTATTCAGCAAACTGACTGATCTTTTTTTTTGTAGCTCAGTATAGTACTAGCTTGTGCATTTTTTTGGATGAAATGAAGAGAGAGAAAAAATGCAACCGTACTGATCATATGAAGTAAGAGGGTAGTGAACTAGACCTTTCAACGAGGTATACTCTTAGAGTGAATCAATCTTGAAGTGATGGACCTTTTGAGGGTCTCCAAATTGCGCTTTTAAGTGCAGGGCAGCCAACCCCCTCCTTTGGCTTTCATTTTGAGTGCGGTGCATCAATCACTTTGGTATACACTTCGAAAGAACAGCCTAACTTTTTTTCTTTCTTTCTTCTAAGAGCATCATTCGGGATTCAAATCCAATTTGATCTCCACCTTTTTTTTTCTATTCTCAAACTGATGAATGTTTTTGAGCCGCTGAGGGACTATTATTTCTTTCATTCCTTAATAGCCTGTCTGCCTGTCTCGCTCTGTTGAAAACTTGCGGATCCCCGTCATGGCCATTGTGAATCCGCGAACTCTTGACAGTAATTTGCCAAGTTTGAATTCAGAGTATGCGCAGGTATGAGTGACAAAAAATCTGATCAGATTTCCCGCCTATAAATGCGCTGCATAATTGGCGTAGCTGTCATAACATGTCATTATCAACGAGACAACAATGGAAGGGTCAGCATTATGTGACGCTAAAAAGGGTGTAGTCACTGGTGAAGAATATGCAACTAATTGACAAAAATGTAGGTTAAACACATTACACACCTTTATAAGCGAACATTGCACTATTTACAATTAAAAATATTGATCACCTCCCTATATAGGTAGTGTTTTATATTAATTCGCCACTTTAAATTGCAACCATTACATTTTAATTACACTGCTCTAAATAATTTGCAGAGCATATTTCAAGGTGTCTCAGGTAACCTTTTTTCCATCGGTCCATGTGAAAACGGTCAATTATGCAAAGGTACTGTAGGTAACTCATTTAAATATTGATCGAAGGCGTATTATTATTGAAGCTAAGTTCTACACTATATGTCATAAAGGGTGGGGACCAATCACATGGGGAAAGGGTGTAACCTGCCATAATATTTGCCATAACTCGCGTCATCGCAATCATTTCAAAATTCTGCAAACGCCCTCGGATAAAACATCCGCTCATTAAAATTTTAACGACTTATATAGGCTATTCCATCGTTGTTTGCTTCTAAAACTCGTATAGTTTGCCATGGAGTCGAAACATCTCAATCTGGCAGCGTGTCAAATTAGGCCTGGAAAGGAGTGTTGCATCAAAAGCACCAGGGGTATTCTTTCCAAAATGCAATTTACACTGTATCACTGTATGAAAAAGGTGAGACGTTTTTTTGGGGGACTCGCGAACAAAGGATCCGACCCTTCACAAGAGAGTTCAAAGGCACACTTTAGACTTCATAGTTCTCGCTCTCTTTTTTTTGCAATCCATACGACTACAGTATACATGTCTTTTCCAGCCAGAGCTTTGGGTTTTCCCCAAGCCACGGAGACACTTCGTCCTTTTTACCCCCCTTCACATATTGGCTAATGGCTGGCGGGGGGGCTTTTAAGTGAAACAT